>CM061920.1:196390953-196430031 GCA_031002005.1 Vandiemenella viatica
TTTTAATAAGAATTTAGACTATAAATATGCAAATTAAAAATAAAATTTCAATCAGAAATGAATGTTTAGTGAGAGCAAACGGAATAATACTGCTAACTCTTGATAGAAAATGTTCAATTCAGGTGGACAAACAGTTTTTATTTTTTAAGAATTAAAATTCATAATTTTTTATCAACAATAACAGATTTCGCAGATGATCAAACCGCTGTCACTGCACACACCAGAAATGACATTAATTTACATTTTGTGGCTATACCGAAAGAAATCACACACGCCACATTTCATTCAGAACTAAAAGAGCAAAAAGGGGCAGGAAAATATCCATTAGTATTATTTCCGCAAGCGTGGGATAAATATCGACGAGTTTACCACTGCATCAAAATCCAAAAGCAAAACTGACCACGCAGATGTATCATGTGCATCGGCTTTAAGCGGACATGAAATAAATATGATTGCAAAGTAAAACTGCAGGTTAATAAGTACCGCGTTATTAATTATTCCTGATGTCGAATTCCGGTCGTTAGGTTTGGCTCGCCCACTGAATTGCGTTTCCCGCCACAACGATCTTTGTCTGTACAGACCAAACTGCGAACATTTGGCACGTAATTCAAGCAGTATAATACCGCGTAAAACATAGTTGCTAGGTTATTATTTATTATTGAGTCGAAATGTTGTTACTCAGCAGGGACAGTACCATTGAAATATCTTAATTTTTTTACTAACATTTTCCCCGCAGGTATGCTCGTATGGACGATAGATTGCATAGCAATTGATTTCCCCTTTTTTTTTCTAGTAGCAAAGCTTACCCTTTTGCAATGTAAGATCTTTGTAACCTTAACCGCGAATTAAATTCCACAATTTCTTCAAGCTTATTGGAGTTTTGATGTAGTCGGTAAACTAACATTTTAGGTGTATTCAATCGTACTAGAATGCAGGAACTAAAAAAATAAATTATCAACGTTATGCAGCCAAAAAAATATATATAAACAGAATCCAAGGGAAGGATTGATGAGCTGTGTTGAGCTGGATCTTTGGTGGCTATCTGGTAAAGGAGTGGTCATCTGAGATACAGTGAGACCTGCGGCGCCTAATTGTTCTCGGTACAAACAAATTATCATTCCTTGCTCCGTTCCCGGGTCAAGTAGAGTCATAACGTCTACCGCAGATTTTATGCTTGCCCACTCACTTTCAAACCGAGGAAACCTCATGAAAATTGCTTCAGTAGTTTTTGCCTGATGCCTGGAGAAACAGACGCAGCCCACTTACAGATTTATAATAGTACTGATAGATACATCAATTTATTCACGCTAGAACCTTATCATATGATGTAAGAAAGGATGTGATGTAATTTTGAGCTCTGTAACTTAATTAATGGGTTCAAGTTATTTTCATCATTATTGATAGATTCAACTGCTGTAAATTGCATGATAGATTAGGTTAATATGGGAAATAATGATGTGTAACAATTTTCATTTTGCATTGTGATGCTTCGGGCACTACGATTTAGTTTCCAATTTATCCTTTTATCATTTTGCCAAAATCATAATATGTATCGTTTTGTAGTTTTGGAGGGTCGTGTTTATCGTATGAGCTATTCCAGGACGCTCCGTGGTTCGGATTCCACGTTAAACTGTAGGTCCCAGAGGAAACGAACTGGCCGTCCTATCTCTAACACAATAGCTTAGTATGCCTCCTACGGGAGGCTCCGTCCAGCCTTCCAGTTGTGGACTAAGTTAATTTAGTTTTATGAACAGTCTATTAAACTCTACCAAAAGATGTGTGTGTAGGACAAGTAATCGAACCCATGGACAAAAGGACGACCCTTGCAACGCCATTCTGATTAGCGAGGGTCGTCTGACCTCGCTCTCGGAAGGAAACACTATAGCTTCTTTCGTGATGAAAACTTACACAGTCAGTTCTACCAAGTAAACGAACCCGGAGAAATCTCAGATTACTCTGTTTTAAAATCAATGACATTGGACAAGGTGTAATAATTCAAACGTTAATAAAATACATTTCGTGTTTACGTAAGTTTCACCGTGTTTAATTTATAATAAATTTAATTAAAGTGTACATTCATTTTTCATTGATTCTATTAAGTCGTGTGACCAGCTCATGATCACTTATAATATTCAACCTTAATTATGTTTTTATGATCATAGCAGGGAACACTTCAAGTAATACAGTGCTATTCGTTCTGCGTATCTCAGGGAGTTTCTTCAGTATTCGACAAACGAAACGTAATCTAGGAATTGATTTATCGAACAACTCTTAGATCTAATCTTCAATTCAAGTAGAACATATGGAGGCTATGAACTGAAGAAACGATATAACTACAAGAAACGATATAACTCCACGGGATAAGGCATGACAATTACGTCCTGTTTAGTGTTCACACAGTTTTCTGAGTAATTATTCTGGTATACTTCTGTTTAATAAACTTCCCATGGGTATAAAACAGTTTGCAGAAAATAAAAATATATTTAAAGAAAAACTGAGAGATTATCTTATTGGCAACTCCTTCTACTCCATTCAAGAATTTGAACAAAACTATTAATTGTATTCAATATGACTTTTGCAAAACACAGTTGTAAAAATTTATGTTTATTTTATTGTCTTTATTTTTCTTTGTAACATATAATTGTTTTTACTATGATTATGACTCATATTGTTTGTATGTATATTAACCATGACATGTTTCACATCCCAGAGGTGCTTCCTCAGCAGGGATCCATGAAACAAGATTGATAAATAAATAAAAAAATAAATAAACAATGTGTAATAAATAATTGAATTTGCAACTATCATCATCATAATCTGACGCATGTGAATGTCTTTTAGGCTTTTAAAAGACAGATACAATAACCCATGACCCAGGTAGAATTCGTGATATTAGCGCAATAGCCACTGCGCCGTTGGGATTTACCAGTTCGTTGTCGTTTGTTTTAAAGGTGGCGTTATACTACCGTGCATTTTTAGATTGATCCTTAGACTCTAATCCATCTAAATCTTAGGCGGCAAAGCGGTCACAAGATCAGCGGCAGCCGACTTTTCGACTACTTGTTGTGCATTCGGAACAATACGACTTCAATATGATCTATAGAATGGCCATTATAAAGGATTGAGGTGAGTACCTTCTTCCGGAATGCATACTGAAACTTCAAACTAGTCGAATTCCAGATGTGATTGTGTAGCCTGAATTTTTTTCTTATGTATTTGAGCCTCGTCGACGACAGGGTATTCAGAGTCGGAAAAGGAATGGGAAGGAATGTGTCTGTATAGGTGTAAATTTTAATTTTTATATTTTTCGTTTCTGTTGAGCCCTTTTTTTATTTATTTATATATTTTTTAAATATTGTTTATTATTATTTATTTTTTATATCTTAATTTTTTGAATATATATATATTACATTTAATAGTCTAAGTGATTTCCTCTAGTGGTCCGCGATGTGGTTCAGGTGGTCGCCAGGCAGAAAATTTAAAACATAGATACAGTATTGCTACCGTATAACGCTGTAACCAAGTATGACCTATAATTCCAACTTTTTAAATGCCACGTATATTTCAATGACCAGGCAGATATCTGGCATTTCCAGGCTGAGTATATGACAGCAGTGTTCCTACAATAGTTTATTGATTTCTAGTTGACATCAAAAATAGCGCCGTTTGGCTAAGGATTAAGTTAATGAACGTTTTATGAGGGCCTTTTGGTAATTATGAGAGGTGGAAGGGTTGGTAATGTAAGAGTGGTGAAGTAAACAAAAATGTTTAAAAATTGTTTATAGTGTAACGTATTTTGTTTTATTTAGCGCATGTAAACCCGTTGTATGTTGTAGCATTCAGCCTATAGTAACATTATTATTGATTTGGTAACTACATATTAAGAATTTTGTTAATTTGTATTAAAGGTTCACTTCCGGTTTCACAACTATGTTTTCGCAAGAATTCAAAACATGCTTTTAGATTTATTATGTTATAATAGTATAGCAAAATATAAAAGGTAAATGTTCCTACAGCTCCTGCCGCTTCCCGTAGGATTCACTGAGATAGAGCTCCGCATTCTCACTACATCAGTTGGCGCTAGAATGGATGTGACGGCGTCAGAGCCACGCTCCGGCCGTTCTCTACCTTCCCGCGGAGTTTCGCCCACGGTACTCATTGGATAGCAGGCTGAGTTGGCCTGGGAAGCCGTTCCGGAAGTCAGCTTCAAGGAAAAATCCTCGGCTTCGTTTTTTTTTTTAATCTGTTTAATGTCTCTCTAACGGCGAGGTCTTTAGAGACGGGAAAGGATGGGGAGGGGGGGGGGCAAGGAATGGGAAGGAATTCGGCCATGGCCTTTTGAAGGAAGCATCCCGGCATTTGCCTGGAGTGATTTGGGAAACCATGGAAAACCCAAATCTGGATGCCCGGACGGGGATTCGAACCGCCGCCCTACCGAATGCGAGGCCAGAACGCTAGCCGTTACACCACCACGCTCGGTTCGGCTTCGTCTAGGCCGCAGTCAGACGCTCTACCACCTGAGCTATGCGACCACCCAATCTGGTAGATGTTAATAATATACACATAGAATGTTGAGTCGCCATGTGTCCGTCACGAAGTGTGGTGGGTGAACGGTTAACATTCTGGCCTCGCATTCGGTAGGACGCGGATTCGAATCCTCGTCCGCGAATCCAGATTTTGGTTTTACATGGTTTCCCGAAATCACTCCAACTGAAAGCCGGGATGCTTCCTTCAAAAAGGCCATGGCCGAATTCCTTCCCGTTCCCAGATCCATCCCGCTTCTAATGACCTTAGTCGTCGACGAGGCATAAAGCCGTAAAAAAAAAAAAAAGAAAAAAAATGTGTCTGTCAAAAAAAAAAATTACAAAGTTGAATGATCAGCCTGGTCTCTCCAAATCTACTGTATTTCACACATTCAGCACGCGCCCAGATTAAACGTTTAAAATTCTATAACTTTCCGGGACTCGTCTACATTTCCATTAATTGTGAGATGGCTATGGCATGAATTGCGATGTCTTTGTCCTCTAGCGATCAAACCTCAGGACTTGAGCGAAATGCCTTATCAACAGCAAAGGGGAGGGCTGAGAGGCCACTAACATCAACGAGGTCAATCCTGATAAGAATGTAAGCGGGCATCCATAAATTACGTGAGTTTTTTTCCGGATTTCCGGACCTCCCTCCTCCCCCCTTTTCTGGTGAGATCTGGTATGTAAGACCCTCCCTAGAAGTCTACGTCGAAGAGTCAGTATTGCAGTAAGGTGTATGACCTACTGAATATCGCTCACGGAATCTGTTACTGCAAGGGGGCCTTTAACTGCTAATCCGGCCGCAGGCACGGTCCTCGAGAAGTGGTGTGCCTCTGTGGTAGTCCATCACCGCTCTCCTGCGGAAGGACCTTGTTATCTCGCACAGCTGGCGGGCGGACCTGTCACGCACGCAGGATGCGCTCCCAAAATTGAACTGCGCGTAGCGACCCGTTTAAACAGCGCTGTTTGCCACCGCAGTTCTGTGTAATACGTCAGTGGTGACGGCGTTCGATAAGGCAGCCGCTGACAGGTGATTGCGCGCTACCCGCTGGCCGGCAGATAAGCCGCCCCCAAAACCTAATGGCAGCGCAACGGCCAAATTTAGCGCTCCGAAATTGGTTTTTCCTTTCTGTACGAACCGCATCAATGCCACAGCAGGAGAACGGTGTTTTGTCAAACTTCTGGTCGCATTCCCTGGTCTAATATTTGTGTGTAATCCATCATTCAGTAGAAAAGTAATCTCATTTTACTATCGTGGTTCATAGTTATTACACACTTCACTTGTTCTCGTAGGGAGAAAGATATCAGGAGAGGAACACAGTGCGTCTCAATAACACCGATTCAGGTGGTTGACATGATATCGTTTTGCCCTGGCATACGCGAAAACATGGGATCAAACCTCGGTACTACCATTAAAATTTCGGTTTTCCATAGTTTCCCGAAATCGCTAGAGGCGTTTACTGGAACGGTCCCTCCAAAAGGTCATGGTCCAATTCATTCCCGTTCCGTGCCTCCAAGCTTCGTAGATTTAATGACCTCGCCAATAACGAGGCGACAGAAAGGCCCTAAATATTCTTAATTATTCAGCATGATGCTCTCATGGAATGGACAAAAATAAATGTATGAATACTTATCGAATTTCTCAGTGGAATAATGGATAAGATTTAATCTCAAATATTTAAATACACCCAATGTAGTTGCATGCGTTAGTGGATCGAGGAGGTACAACGTAACCAAGTTCTAGTGCTGGCCCTCGCATACCGACCATTCTGACCATTTTTAAGTTGTTTTCCTCGATCACATAGGTGAATCCTAAGACTCTGATTGCAGCACTTAAGCTTCACACGATACAATAAAGTAGATTTGGGCAAGCCTAAGGGTAGTAGATATATAAGGGCGGTGCGGTCTCAAATGATACATGTATCATCTCTGGTTCTATTGTTCTCCCCTCCCACTTGACTAACCACTTGACATGTATCATCTCTGGTTCTATTGTTCTCCCCCCTCCCACTTGACTTACCACTTTACTTGAGGGCCACTTGACTTGAGGGGCCACTTGACTTGAGGACCACTTGACTAACCTCAGTTTCCCATCTATTGTTCTATTGTTAGACCACTTGAGCGACCCCAACGACACCAGGTGTGTCGGTGCCACTTGACTTGAGGGAACGGCGCGTGCATTCATGCGTAATAATTCGGCTACTTAACTTGAGGGGTGACTTTCGGGCCAGGTGGGTGCAGTCATGCGTCACTAATTAGGCCACTTAGAGGGGAGGGGACTTGCGGGCCAGGTGGGTGCATTCATGCGTTAATAATTAGGTGCCACTTGACTTGAGGGAACGGCGGGTGCATTCATGCGTAATAATTCGGCTACTTAACTTGAGGGGTGACTTGCGGGCCAGGTGTGTTGCACCGTCCTCTCTCCCCTCACCCTTGTAACCGTCATCTGCTTCTTGAGCGACCAACGGACCCCTCTAACCGTCATCTGCTTTTCCCACAGATGCAAAGCAGCAGCTGACCATTCTATCGTTCTTTTTTGCTAGAGCACTTAACCGTCCCCGCCAGGTGTGCCGCACCGTTTACTGGACTACACTACATGTATTTTCAATGGGTTAATGAAATTTGCTTTCATTTCTCGTAGTTCTAGGGTACAAAATATATTTAAGGATAGTGCAACTTTCCTAACAGTCATCATATAGCTAGGTGAAACTTTCTGACGAATTTTTATGACTAGCTACATACTGGAGATTTCATTTTAATGTCTCCATTTTATTCCTTGATAGTTCTTAACTCCTATGGTATTTACTTTATGTTACTATAAAAGCGTCTCACGTAATTACAGATCTTTTAGCGCCAGAGCGACTAAGCGGTTAAAGCGTCTGACTGGAGACTGAAAGGTTCCCCGGTTCGAAATTCAGTATCGGTGGTGGATACTCATAGGCATGTAACTAGACATAGCTTGCTGTGAAGTATTCATGGTTCATTTTTCTACGTTAAACTGCAGGTGCCCTTAAGTAAGATAAGGAAGGAAGGAACTAGCCACCCTATCTCCAATATATCTCCTTCGGTAAGGTTTCAACCAGAAACTTAAAGTACTTCACTTTTAATTGTGCGCGCTAAGAGTGGCTGTTTAGAAAATTAAACTCCGCAAACAACGCAGTAGCGTTCATGCAGCGTCGTTGATGGTTATACGTAGAGCTTGGATCGAAAATTTACTGCCGCTGTTGCATTGTTATAAATTATTTAGGTGGAATATACCGATTCCACTAGGATCATCCTGTACTAAGAAATGTTCCCAGGACGGCTGCAGACAAGGAGACAAGGAACGGGAAGGTATTCGGCCATCGCCTTTTTGAAGGAAACACCCCGGCATTCGCTTGGAATGATTTAGGTAAACCATTAAAAACCCAAATCTGGATGCCTGGACGGGGATTCGAACCCGCGTCCTCCCGAATGAGAATGCCAGAGAGTTAACCGCTCACCCACCACGCTCGGTCTGAGCCGTAAGAATATGCACAAAACTTTGTCCAAAACACTCGCCGTCACAAACGTCTTTCGCCGAACTTATCGCAGTTAGTAAGTCTTGGTCACTCAATATCCGTACAGTATGCAATATGCCTCTTCCAAAGAAACGGGATAAGTAGCAAGATTGTGTAGTTGATTAGAGTTACTGTATTAGTCTCTAACATGCAGCGTCCCAGCTAAAGATGTTTTGTCAAAGTTCACACTATTTCCCTGTGTCTCTGGTAGCAGCAATATCTGCGTAACCATTCATTTCAGATGTATGGAAATTTCATAATTATCGAAGCACCATGCAAAAAATTACTTCTCAGAATAGATATTTTTCAGTATTGTCCACGAAAATTACCGAGCGTGGTGTGTGAGTGTTAACGCTCTGACCATGCATTCAGAAGGGCGCTGGTTCGAATCTCCGTCTGAGCATCCATATTCTGGTTTTCCATGGTTTCCCCAAATCACTCCAAGTGACCGTTCCCTGCATCAATCCTTTCCCGCCTCTAAAATGTCGATGTTGACGAGGTGTAAAGCCATACTGGTACGCTAATAATTTATCCACTTACGATGGTGATCCCTTAGTTCGTGGCCTGACACTAATACACATGAGATTCACATTCGGGAAGATGCGGTTTCGAATCCTTGTCCGGGCACCCAAATCTGAATTTTCGCCTTGGTTTGTTCAAAAGGTCACTGCCGAATTTCTTCCAGTTACTTGCTCCCCGGTCCTTTCCCACTTCTAACGATTTTGACGTTAACGAGGTGAAGCCAGAAAAAAAGGCTTTTCCATAGCATTAATTTTTCGGGTGATATCCATACTAACCTGGTTGTTTACATATAAGTTACACACTTCAAGCACGTTCTTTACCATGCAGCGCCCCAGCTAAAGATGTTTTGTCAAAGTTCACACTATTTCCCTGTGTCTCTGGTAGCAGCAATATCTGCGTAACCAGTCATTTCAGATGTATGGAAATTTCATAATTATCGAAGCACCATGCAAAAAATTACTTCTCAGAATAGATATTTTTCAGTATTGTCCACGAAAATTATCGAGCGTGGTGGGTGAGTGTTAACGCTCTGACCTTGCATTCAGAAGGGCGCTGGTTCGAATCTCCGCCTGAGCATCCATATTCTAGTTTTCCATGGTTTCCCCAAATCACTCCAGGTGACCGTTCCCTGCATCAATCCTTTCCCGCCTCTAATGATGTCGATGTTGACGAGGTGTAAAGCCATACTGGTACGCTAATAATTTATCCACTTACGATGGTGATCCCTTAGTTCGTGGCCTGACACTAATACACATGAGATTCACATTCGGGAAGATGCGGTTTCGAATCCTTGTCCGGGCACCAACATCTGAATTTTCGCCTTGGTTTGTTCAAAAGGTCACTGCCGAATTTCTTCCAGTTACTTACTCCCCGGTCCTTTCCCACTTCTAACGATTTTGACGTCAACGAATTGAAGCCAGAAAAAAAAGTAGGATTTTCCATAGCATTAATCTTTCGGGTGATATCCATACTAACCTGGTTGCTTACATATAAGTTACACACTTCAAGCACGTTCTTTACCCACCTCCGTATCAAAATTGATCTGTCATACAACGTTGCAGCCAGCAACATTAGACATGTGAAATAAGGTAACGGAGCTCCGTTCCTATCCACAATTGGGTTGATACAGGTTGTACTGGCATGGAACTTAGGACGACGCGGTTTGTCCGGTCAACCAAGTTTCGATTTTACAAGGTTTTTCCGCAACCGCTTGAGGTGAATGCCGGGATGGTTCCCACAAAGGACCATCGTCGAATTCTCCCCCGTTCCTTCGTTCAATCCTCTGTCGCCTGTAAAGTTCACGATGAGAGACGACTGAAGAGGCATAAGACCCTTCGATTTTACAAGGCTTTTCCACAACATTATACAGGTGAAATAAGGATCCTGAGCTCCGTTCCTATCCACAATTGACATTCAGTGTATCGCACTATAATGCACAAAACTTTGTCCAAAACACTCGCCGTCACAAACGTCTTTCGCCGAACTTATCGCAGTTAGTAAGTCTTGGTCACTAGGAAACACCTCTGCAGCCGTCCTGGGAACATTTCTTAGTACAGGATGATCCTAGTGGAATCGGTATATTCCACCTAAATAATTTATTACAATGCAGCAGCGGCAGTAAATTTTCGATTCAAGCTCTACGTACAATCATCAACGACGCTGCGTGAACGCTACTGCGTTGTTTGCGGAGTTTAATTTTCTAAACAGCCACTCTTAGCGCGCACGATTAAAAGTGAAGTACTTTAAGTTTCTGGTTGAAACCTTACCGAAGGATACTGAATTTCGAACCGGGGAACCTTTCAGTCTCCAGTCAGACGCTTTAACCGCTAAGTCGCTCTGGTGCTAAAAGATCTGTAATTACGTGAGACGCTTTTATAGTAACATAAAGTAAATACCATAGAAGTTAAGAACTATCGAGGAATAAAATGGAGACATTAAAATAAAATCTCCAGTATGTAGCTAGTCATAAAAATTCGTCAGAAAGTTTCACCTAGCTATATGATGACTGTTAGGAAAGTTGCACTATCCTTAAATATATTTTGTACCCTAGAACTACGAGAAATGAAAGCAAATTTCATTAACCCATTGAAAATACATGTAGTGTAGTCCAGTAAACGGTGCGGCACACCTGGCGGGGACGGTTAAGTGCTCTAGCAAAAAAGAACGATAGAATGGTCAGCTGCTGCTTTGCATCTGTGGGAAAAGCAGATGACGGTTAGAGGGGTCCGTTGATCGCTCAAGAAGCAGATGACGGTTACAAGGGTGAGGGGAGAGAGGACGGTGCAACACACCTGGCCCGCAAGTCACCCCTCAAGTTAAGTAGCCGAATTATTACGCATGAATGCACCCGCCGTTCCCTCAAGTCAAGTGGCACCTAATTATTAACGCATGAATGCACCCACCTGGCCCGCAAGTCCCCTCCCCTCTAAGTGGCCTAATTAGTGACGCATGACTGCACCCACCTGGCCCGAAAGTCACCCCTCAAGTTAAGTAGCCGAATTATTACGCATGAATGCACGCGCCGTTCCCTCAAGTCAAGTGGCACCGACACACCTGGTGTCGTTGGGCTCGCTCAAGTGGTCTAACAATAGAACAATAGATGGGAAACTGAGGTTAGTCAAGTGGTCCTCAAGTCAAGTGGCCCCTCGAGTCAAGTCAAGTGGCCCTCAAGTAAAGTGGCTAGTCAAGTGGCCCTCAAGTCAAGTAGGAGGGGGGAGAACAATAGAACCAGAGATGATACATGTCAAGTGGTTAGTCAAGTGGTTAGTCAAGTGGGAGGGGAGAACAATAGAACCAGAGAAGATACATGTATCTTTTGAGACCGCACCGCCCTTTTATATCTACTAAGGGTCACCAATATACCCCTGGAGCAAGCGTGATGACGGCGCTTCATATCCTTAGAAATACATGACAATCACTATTTATGACTCTAAGAGACCTCATCGGTTCAAAATATATGATTAAATAATTTTAGGAATATTTACATTTCAAAAATCCCAACAATTGGTAAAATTGAGTAAAAAAGTTACGAACGTAGTCAGCAGCTAAGCCGCTAGTTCCTTTCTGATGTAAGCGATAGACAACTCATCTGAAAGAGGGAGAAATCAGTATGCATATAATAGAAATGGATTCGGGAATAGTGCATAGTGTTTTATCATGAATAGCTCTCATGTAATACACTAAATTTCTGTGTTGCTAAATAGTCACTGAGGACTACTTTTTCTAAATTAAACAATCCTTAATGCGAAACATTATGAGACAGCAGAACGAGCCGTGGAGCCGTACTGACATTCATCCGCTCGGTATTGCCCAAGATTCCCAGTAAATAGAACGAATCATGGAACTATGGATGTAACTTCCCGGGTGATGATTTGTGGAATAAGGATCGGATATCAGCGTTCTAATTTAAAGAAATAGAAATTCCACTGCTACTCTGGAAATTGCAGGCCTATCACGAGATGAGACTAACGCTATTGTAACAAAATTAACACAGCTTTGATTCCAGCAACGTACTAGTATTCTGGAAAATCATTCACCCTAATCATTATAACGGATGCTTCACATGTTGCAAACATTTTGACAAGTTATAGCTTAAATAACAAGGTTTTCTCCGTAGCGCTAATGCTTCTATTATCTTTCCTTCTATTTTGAATCACTGAGTATCTCAGAAAAAAACGTTGAAGGTATAAAAAACAAGAAATTGCAGGATCGATCTGTATTCGTTATTAGTTACCTTTGATTTAAAGGTAATTAAATAAATTATCAATTAAATAAGTTAGGGTTTTATTGATTGCATTATTGTAGTTAATACCTCTTAGTAAGTCGTATAGTCTTCGGTCATCAGTGAGGACGTGTTCTATCAGACAGATCAGTATCTGCTTCAGAGAAATAACTATGATTTCCCGGTCAGAAATCATAGTACGTCGACGTGGAGTGCAGAAGTTTTGAAAATAATATGAACTATTAATGGTAAATGACACGTTTGTTTTGTCAAGTTCTATTCCATTTCACACTTATCACTAATTATTTATTCGTATAGCTGTACAATTTTCGTTCAAGATTTAAATACTTCCAGGCTGAACTAAGTTCTCTAGCAGAAACCAGTTGAAAAATGTAAGGGCACAGGCCAACTATAACGGTTAAAAAAAAATAAAAAAATAAAAAATTGAATGTGGCAATTTCATGACATTGTCGATTTTCAGAGAGGTTAGTAAAATTTATGTCTAGAGAGAGAGAGGAATCCGATTTTCCATCCTTATGTATGCTGGTGGGTGCACGTAAAAGAAACAATACCGTTCAACCCCATACAATTGGGACCTACTTCCATTCTGTTATGAGAATTAAACAGGAAAATAGTTATATGTCTTAATTGGTTGGTTTATATTGTTTACAAGAATAGCCAGCCTACGGTGGTATGGCACTAAGTTAGGCGTATTTATGAACATTTTCTCCAAAACAATGTCAACACCAAACAAATGACGTAAGATTTTAAATGGAACTAGCTGATCTAGTAATGCTTCGCTATTGTTAGATATTAGTTTATGTATGTATTACGTAAACACAATTGAAAGTTTAATACAAATTTTTGTATTTAGTGAAAATTATATATTGACATATACATTATATTTTAATGTTTTGGTATACACATAATTTTATTTTCATTTCAGAGCTCTTGGATATATTATATTTTACGTTATTCTATTTGGCATCAACACCAAAAAAAAAAAAAAAAAACCTTGGTTTTCCACAAGGAAACACGCAACGCATAATTTTCAGTGAGCTTATTCACCAATTTGCAGTGTTCAATAATTTTATCACAAAATGTTCTCCAGATGGATAGTTTTGTAATTTAACAAGCATATTTATCTTCACTGAAAATTTATTAACATGTCTCCACAAATTTAATGCTTCTACACACGCATTTAATTCGACAGCTGGCTATAGAACAGGTAAAGTCTGTCGAAAATCACCTGTTAATAATATTAGCGCACAACGGAATGACCGTTCGTGTCCTCGTAAATCTTGCCATTTTACATCCAGTGCCTCCAACGATTTTTATGAGCCATCATGAATTTATCCCATATTATTATCTTGCATTCCTGGAGTAGTTTACTCAATCCTGCTGCTTCTGAAATGTTGCAAGTAGGTATTTCACTGCATTGTATGGCAATTAGTCCTGAAAGTGCACTCCACAACCATCCAAAAGAGTCGCCACATTGCGATTGCCAATGCGATATTAATTTGTGCGCGTACGTCTATGTGCCACCTGGCGTATGCATTGAACCAATTCTTCTTGTGAGTGAGTGACGGTTTCTTTCTATTTATCAGATCCTTTTTTTTTGTTTTTTTTTTTTCAGTGGCTTTAAACCTTCTTCGAACAACGCGGACCATTTTCCAAAAGGCAGCGCGTATATCGTTCTAGTAGGTTTTTAGTCTACAGCAGATACACAGACAAACTTTTAAATCTACTTTTAAATATATATAGATATAAGATTCCCCGCTTTAACTTGCTTAAATAATGGTAAGTATCGAGAACTCCAAATCAAAAGATTTGTTCAAATAACATTTTATTGAAATGATTTGTTACTTTATCAAAATTTGTAGTATATAACATACGATTACGAGGTAATATTAAGAGACACTGATCAATTTTCATAACATCTCAAGCCTGATTGACTTTCGGCGACTAACATCTACATTCAGCTTAATTATTCAGAAGTGGGCAAGTTGTGGAACCTACA
Organism: Vandiemenella viatica; assembly: GCA_031002005.1. Taxonomy (NCBI): domain Eukaryota; kingdom Metazoa; phylum Arthropoda; class Insecta; order Orthoptera; family Morabidae; genus Vandiemenella; species Vandiemenella viatica. The sequence continues at coordinate 196,405,282 of CM061920.1, forward strand.
TTTTGGTCGAAGCATTCAATCGTACTTCACCACAATCATCGTTGTCATTTAATAGATTAACCACGCCATTTGTCAGTCATTTCATAATTTGCCATCCAATTACTAAAATAATAGTTGCCATACCGTAACTAGATGGCTGGCTTCAGAATTACGTAGCATTCAAGTTAGGTAGACCTCATGACAAGATGACAAGAACAAATACCCCAGAGGTCAAGTCAGTCCACAATCACCATAACATACCACACACATCTTACTCTAGGATCAGCGTATGAGATACAATTCCGGAGAGATATTACATTATATCCATATAAGAAAATGTGTTGATACTTTTAAAAAGCAGGAAGAAATAAACAACACTGAAAGAACTTATTTATGTAAATAATATACATAGACCCTACCACACAAATTATGTATTTATTTTCTAAATAAACTGCTGTGTACACCCATAATTTATCTTCGTTCTGATAGTTGCTTCTGATGTGGTTCATATTAAATGAAAAGCAAATACGCTAATTTACAAATTTTTTGAATGTAAAAACTCACATTTTGAAGAGACTTTGCTAAAAGTATTTCCACAGTGAAGATAATCGCTGCTAATTAAACAAATATACAAATCTGTTTTGTAACAACCCCTTCACTCCGTATTGTTAAATGTTTGGTTTATTGGCACAATATTGAAGAAAAAGCGAAATAAATTTATTAATTCACTGTCCATCTCACAAACTAATTCTGGATACTTTATTTACGTGTGAGAAATTCCCTTCGGTAGCATACTTTTTAGCTTAATCCATTAACTCACATATCTTTTTCGTGGCTCAAAAGATCAATTGTCCTTTTGTTAGAAGCTACGGATTAACATAATATAGTGGATATCAAGAAATACACTCGAAGAATTATGTTTTCTAATTTGTACAAAACGATACTATAGCCGATTAATTATCTTCAGATATTGAAAGACTTCGAGAGAACTTTATTGTTGTTTTATCCTCAGCCAAGTTAAATCTGGAATAAAAGCCAATCGGCATTTACATAATATATGTAAGGCTAACGGTATGAATTAACTGTCTGCTGTTGAAGATTGAATACAGGCAGCTCTATAATATCTTAGCGAACACTGATTCGTTGAAAATATTACTGAATATCAAACGCTAAAACCAACATACTTAAATCACTACAGTAAATTAATAAAAACATTGTGCAAAAAGAACACGCAGAACCTGAAATATTTGTTTTTAGAATAGAAAATAAATAAAGTGACGCTAAATTTTACAAGATAATGGGGTACCCATCTCTAGAATATTTAAGGATATTTCTACAACAATATGAAATGAAATCTAGCGAGCCAGATGGATAAAAGGTTAACGCTTATAAATTGGATTCTGAAGACCAAGTTTGATTCCCAGTTCGCCCTTTCTGATTTCGGTACTCCGTGACTTCCCAGAATCACCCCGCTTGATGGGTTCCTTCAAAATGTCATAGTCGAGTTCTCAGTCCTCAATACTCTTCTGGTCTAATGAGTTCCAATCGGAGAGTGGTAAAACCCCAACAAAATTAAAACAGCTATACGAAATATGGAATCACAATTCTGCTGGAATACTATAAAACAGTGTCACTTTCTTGGATAAGTGTTAGTAGCATAAGAAATGTTAAAATAGGAAAAGAAAATTTCAAAAAGTCTCGGTAAAATTATCTACAATGTTATAATAATTTTATTACTTAGCATCTTCTAACATACTCAACACGAGATACAGCGCAGCAAATCTGTCTTCATTCCTGACTTTACAATTATCCCCTTTCATCTACTCTAAATCAGTTACTCCTTGCATCCAGAGATGCTCATGAAATAGGTTTAGCATTGTATATCTATAATTCGTAATGCAATTCAATAAATGTATTATACCATATTTATAATTATTAGCATAGGAACTGACGTATCACCGCTTGAATCTTCACAGATCCTTCCAAAACATCTTGGATTAATGTAGCCTAAAACGTTTAAAGTTAAAGAAAGAACCGCAAAATATTTATTTCAATAAAAATTAATTGTAGTTACAATAAACAAATAAAGCACGTATTTTTAAAGGTATCAATGTAGAAATTTCTATTACATAACTTTGCGAGAGAGGGTGCTTTCTGGCTGAAACGACTATCTGGTATAGCTCTTCATGCCTAACTAAAGCCCCAGTTAATTCCAGAGGGTAACAGGTAACCACAGAGTGAGCTGTGACCGTAAAGTAAAGTGTCTCCACGGAGTACCGACCCGGAACCGTAATGGTCGCCATTACGGCGACTCCAGCTCGGCACCGCGAAGGAGTTTTCATCTCGGTGCGCGCCGCAAGAACGCCGTCGCAGTAACTCTTACATTTATTATTTCCTGCCCGCCTCGCGCTGTAATTTCTGCTCTCATCTAAAATTTATACGACTGGCGGGGCTGCTGCCCGGGGCGCGCGGTAGTAATCTGATCAATGTTACCTCGCACCCTCCCCGCCTCCTCGGCTCGCCACTGTTGTGTCCGTCAGCTGGTCAGCGTTCCCACCATTCCTTTCGTTCCGCCGAGGAAGGAGGCGAGCGGCTGATCCCCGGGATAAAGGTGCGCACACGGACGGGCAGGATGGAGCTCCTCCGACGTCCAGACACCGCAGACGTTCATCTCTCACGGCGCTCGCATCGACTGCCGGCCACGTCGGGGATGAGCAAAAAAATTAAAAATCTTCTATCTCTCCAGAATTATTCTCCGCTGGGCGGGAGGTAATCCCATATTTCCGCCTCGGAGGATTCCGGCGGAGAAGAACCTGGAGTTGCCACCAGACCATGGCACACGTCTCATCTTGTTTGAAAGAGAATCGTATTATGTTGCGGTCTGGTTGCTCAGACGTTTACGCTTCGATTGTGGGAAACACGACATTTCAAATCCTTAAGACTTGTGAAGATGAAGAAGAATTATTTCGACACAGGTAGTAGATAATACTGTATAACACTACTCAGGTGGTATACTAATTATCCGATAGCACCCGTATTTCGTTTAATTTCAGTACACAGAATGACTACTTACATCGATTAACTACTTTAACTAATATGTAAAGTCACCTATAATGAGTGCACTCTGTTCAGAGTTCCCAAACTTACCCAGAAACTGAGAGCAACAATTTTAGTAACATAGACTACTATGTGAAATATTATGTATGAGCACTTTGATTCCAATGAGAACAGTCTCAAGAATGACGAAATGTGCAATACATTCTTAAAAACCAATAGTATTAGCAACTACTAATTACAGATAAGTTAATTAGCATTGCAAAAATATAAACAATTTCCCCTCTTAACGAATATCTCACAATATCCGAAGTTAGTTACTATAGATGAATGTAATTTTCAAAACCTTTTGTTAATTTTGACAATTGTGCATTGTTTCAAAAACAAAATCGTATACCACATTAGTGGTTGAATTTTGTCACCTCTCCCTTCCATTTTGCAGTCTCAGCTCTCTCATAAACTTATATAATGTTACGCAAAAATAACCACACCTGCAAAGATTACGGGTCATGTCAATCCTACAGAAAGGTTAACGTTCTCTGAAGCTTCTTTCCTGAATGTCCTGGCACAGGAAATAAAATGTTATCTGCAGAAATTTTACTTCCTAAAATACAAACTGAATTATAATTCAGAACAAATTTCACTGTGTCAAAGAATTTACCTCTAGGAATTTGTTTATTACAGTTAAGTAAGTAAATAATATATGTTTTTTGGGTTTAAATAGCAGAATACCATTTTAGTAAAAGTAGATTCCAAGTGAAGTTTTAGGCAAAATAAGCAGGTAGTATCAATACTAAAAGGAGTTATTTCACAAAGACTAATAACAGCAAACAAGTATTGACTACTTTTCAGTTTGCTGCCACAATACATGCGGCCATCAGATATCTGATTCACAGTTGGTAGATTTAGACTATAGAACGAGTAATTTAAAAGAGATGTCCTTTAATAGTATGGGATGATAATTTTTAACTTCAAAATCTGCCGAAATGTTGCACCTAAGTAGACAGAAACCTGTGAAATCTTCGTCAGCATACTGCTAAATAAAACTGAAGGAACTACATTTAATGATTTACTGTTATGCAGTTTTCATCATGTTATCGACAGATAACAAGGAAGGCTAGTATTAGAAATAAAATTCAGATTGAACTCTTGTTATAAATAAAAGTAAAAGTTAACTCTTATTAAAATCCCTTCTTCTCTCCTGCTATTAGCGATTGATCAGAATACTGCTCAATAATTTTGGTTTAAAATATTTTCTCTCAAATTTAGTTCCCAGGGATTTGGAGCATAAATGTAGATACTAATATGGACGAAACTGTAGATTTCCGAAAGAAGCAACGAGACGCCTTGGTTTTCATTTGATTATAACGTCATGAAATGAGTTGAATATACATTCATACAGCAAAATAACCATTTATGTTGTTCTAACTCTGTCGAGTTTGTGCATGAAACAGAAATAATAAAACAACAGAGAATCTTTATCTATCAATTGAAAGAAGCGTTCATGTATTTGCTGCCTGAGATTATCGTAAATGATTCAAACTACGAAAGGATGTGTGCAAGAGCTTCTTTTTTTTTTTTTTTTTTTTTTTTTTTTTTTTTTTTTTTTTTTTTTTTTTTTTTAAAAAAAAATTCAAACAAATACATAAGAAAATAATTAGTGCTATTAATACAAGGTCTATAATAGTTATAAAAACAACAGAAAATAATTTTATATGGACGAAATCAACTTTCAGTTACATGACGAGAAAACGCTGGTTTTCAAACTAACTGAAGACCGTAAAGTAAGAGGATTATATTCTATTTTTGATCACAACAGAATTATAATCAGATATTTCTTAAGAGGGTTATTAAAGGTTATTAACATACATGCTATAAAAAAGAGCGTTTGCCTATTTCTTGTTTGTTACCTTTGAGGTGCAATAAACTTAAGTGAGCCAGGTGGTTTGTAGCGATAGAGCTGAAGCAAACCGTACGTATTCGTTACTGAGTATCGCTTGACTCGAAGTACCGAAACGTTACTCACAAATTCATTTCGTTACTCGCATTTGTCGTGTAAAAGTCAGTTTGACACGATAAACGAACGAATACGACGCATCATGCAGGAGCTGGGACGTTTTCCCCAGCTATTCAATGAACAAGTGTTTGTTTTGGAATGAATTGATTTAAGTGCAATGTGATTGTGATATTAGGTATTATTCCTAAGTATTCAGTGCAGTAAATCAAGTACACGTTCAGTAGGTTTCTGTAAGATTAATGTAAATTACTTTATCCCAACTAACAATTTACCTTAACCTACAATGTAGTCTTCACGGGTGTACCGTCGGAGAGTGTTGTGGAAACACAATATTTCGACGGCTGGTTTTGCCGTCTTCTTCAGGTGAAGAGACATCTGTAATGGTCGGCTGCCCCACAGATACTGAGATGGTTCGGGTGCCGCTCTTCCTTATATACATGTCCGCGTGGCCTCGGCGAAGGCTTACTATGAGCCAGGCCCGCAACCAACTGGCGGCTGGCTGCCCGTGGGCGTGGCTAAGGTTCTTGTTCCAGCCCGAGCTAATATGAAGCCCTCTACGGCGGCAGCTGGATGGAAGTACAACGTTCTCTGCGGATATTTGCCAAGGCAGGTTTCCATGCCTCACTGAGACATAGACCACTCTCTCTGTTAACTGTTAAATGTGTCATACGCCGGGAAAGTCTTCGTTCTTATACCTTAACCTACTTTACGAAATGAACAGTTTACTTAAACTTTACAAAGTTCGAACAAAGTTATCCCGTACGCGACGTGACTCGATGCGATGATTCATGCTAGTGCTTGATAGTATTAAAAGTAACGAGTAACGTAACGAAACGGTAGTAACGAGTGCTGATTGGTTCAGTAACGAATACATACGGGTACACGATTTCTCGTTTCTCTTACAGCTCTACTAATATCACCCATCATCGTCTCCTCAGATGATCTTGCCACAATGTGTACGACGTGTTAAGTAAACAATTGTCATATTCATCAGCATACTTTTGTGGGGAAGGGAGGAGGGGGCAATGGGGTGAGGATGAATCACTGGACCAGCCAGTAGGGAACTAATCAGTCAACAACATATGTGTACCGACGAGAAATGTCTGCAGGTGCGGCAACTTGTCAACAACTCATTAATACGTCCCATTTTGAGTAGACCTCTCTTAGGTCAGAGTGGAGGGAGAGGTAATGACGATAATCGTAGATGTGCAGGAAAGAGATTAATTAACCTGTAAACACTTCATTCATAATCCTGGTGGTCTCTCTGATGTTAGGGGGTGGGTGAAGAACAACTCGTTAGCATAATAATTTTCCCACCTCCGGTTCGAAACATCCTTTTTATCTCTACCACCGGCGGTTTAACATGTAGACAGGGCACTGTGGGAGCTAGTGGTGGTTCAAAAATGTTTGTGTATGGCGGAGGGTTGGATGTTTAGCACTGACATGGATCGACTCCTTTGCTCAAATTGAACCAGTAAATGATATGACAATGTCTTTTATGGTGCACAGCTCATTATCTTCTCGCCAACCTCACCACACCTATCAGATTATTTTACTGCTCCTCCACCACGGAATTGGGCCCTTCCGAATTACCCGCCATTACAGCGGGAATGGTGAGGCAGGGCGCACTTCGCCACCCATTAAGGGTGTCCGCGGGGCGTGACGTGGATGCGAAGCCCACCACGAACCAGGCCTAAGTCCCTCCAAAACCTGGCCGTATAGCTAAAGCCACTCTGTTGGCCCCGAGTGCGCCGGCCTCATTAACGTCCACGAAGGATACGCAGCGGAAGCGATAGCAATATCGACCGAACCCAACACGTATCACGCACGCTCTGAATGTCCCCAACAGCCAGCCAACAGCACAAAGTGTCATTATCGGGCGCGAGTTCCCGTACGTTCGTCCAAGTTTCTCAGAGCATCACGGTAGCGGATGATCACGTTGTATCAGTCTTAAGGCCGCCAAAGCACTCACAAGGTGTTGTTGCCTGGATCAAACCCATGCGCTATCAATCTCCACTTATATAGAGGAAGCAAAGAGTGGTGCATATCGGGGGCAAGGGTCACTAAATCACTTGATCACCGAACCATGCACCACAGCAACAGCCACACCCGATATATCGGAGACTTTAGGCCGTGGACGAACACCACGACATTACTGCCACCAGGGATGCTACCCCTGAGCCCCAGTCCCCACACCAATGAACGACAAACCACTTCCGTGAGCAGCACGCAGCACTGTGGTACTGACATCTTCATTCGACTCCAGGGTTTGTCTCTAGTGCGACGCTGGCAGCAGAGGCCTCTGTGGTGCTTGGTCTATGCTCACCAGGACAAAACTAACACTTGAGCAATCAGGCCAATGTTGCTCAGCGTCTCGAGCTGCTGTCGACGCCATAGTGCTCCAAGATCCAACTTGGTCATCCAGAATCCTACCGTCCACGCAGGTATGCGACTAAACCCGCAGCCCGAAAGCCGGGATTGTGGACGCCAGACACAAGTCTCGGGGGAGGCAGGGGCAGCAACGGCTCACCACCTTCAACCGCCCCCTCTACAGAGACTCCGTCCAACGACCAGGGTGAGCCGTTTGGTTACCACTAGCACCCTTTATGGGCTTCATGTACTGTGATAACGATGGGAAATTCCACGATGAGAAACCGCGTCATCTCACTGGACCCAGATCGTGAGCGATAGATTTTAAGAGAATTCTGTACAATTCCAGCATATGATTCGACAGATATGAACCCCGTAGAATCCAGTTATGATGCCATTGATTAGTGTTGCCCAAATGCAAGAACAAGACGAGACTTGGCCAGTCTTGGTCTTGGTCTTGCATCAATACACCTGGTCTTGGTCTTGGTCTTGGTCTTGCAAAAATGCAAGACCAAGACCAAGACTGCAAGACCAAGACCGATTTTGGGCAACACTAGTGTTGCCCAAATGCAAGAACAAGACGAGACTTGGCCAGTCTTGGTCTTGGTCTTGCATCAATACACCTGGTCTTGGTCTTGGTCTTGGTCTTGCAAAAATGCAAGACCAAGACCAAGACTGCAAGATCAAGACCGATTTTGGGCAACACTACCATTGATTGAACCGTTCATTCACTATGTCTACGACAACCACGCAATTACCTGCTATTTACGCTATTTACCTGCTTCTTACTTCTCTTTCGCGGTTCTTTATGTCCTCTGATAGCGAAATATGAAAATATTAGCTCCCGTAATGAAACTTGTAAGAAAGGAATACGCAAAGCTAGCGAGTTAAATGTTTCTTTATCATCGTTCGCTGTTTCTCACGGCGTATAAATCGTATTTTGTGTAACACAAATATATTTTTGACGCGCATATTTGAAATGAAACTTTTTCTTAAGCCCATTTGTGACACGTTGGTAGTCATCTTGGAGACTATTCTCGGCTTACTGACACTTACCTATTAACGCGTACGCGATTATCATGCCAATAACGCTTGAGTTCTGCTCGGTTGGTGTTAGTTGCGCAGCGCCTGGTCTTTTTGAGGAAACATTATGACATGAGCTGAAACAATCGATCTTAACGACTCCTAAATATTTAAAAAGTAACTGAGATAAATTACAGAACGCGAATTAGGAGAAAAACCTTTTAAAAAAGTTAGAAATATCTTCCAGTACAATAAAAAACAGACTTACATAATTTTATGATGGTATCGTTATGACTACAGTGAGCGTGTCTTCCATACTGAATGCCAAGCCCTGATGCCTTTTTACCTGCAAGATATCAACTCTGTTCTGTTAAAATAATTAGGAACTCATTTTTCTTACTAATTCATCTAATTTATGCGATCACCACATCTAATCTCATAAAACTAATCTCGCAAGTTTGGCTATAAACTCACAAATATTTTTTCCAGTTATATATTTTCACTGAGACACAGCGGATTCAATCTGACGCAAACTGTTTTTTCCCTACCTGTGTGGATGAAAATCTATCATTTCTGTCATTCCAGAGAAAAAGCTCAGAAAACCTATCATTTTTCAGAAAAACGTCACTTACAGTTTAGAGAAATAACTGTCTCCATACCATTTCGCAAGGCAAGCAACCCCAAAACAAGGATTCAGAACTATTATCGTTAGCGGACGGGCACGTCGAAATGTCGATCACACACTTAGCGAACTAATAAACTAGGTGTCAACTCAGGAACATTGCTACATTACAAGATATCGAAGAGTATTTTATCTAATATAATAACAGGATACAATTTCTTTCAGCCATATAGTGGAACCATAACAGGTAACAAAGAAGTTATTACAATGCAGTGGAGAGGGAGGGGGAGGATGGGAGCAGCAACTTCGAACTGAAAAAGTTTGTTTTGTGATTGATTTTGACTGCATCCTACATGGATTAGTGTTTTTCCTCATTGGTATGAGAAATCTCACCTGAAATCTGAAGCCGGAATATCTAGATATTAATGCACGTGTAATTATTAATTAACTAAAGTTATCCACAGTATTCCAGCTGCCGTTTGTCTGTACTCTGAGAGAGCACTTGGTAAATGTTTGTCACTGGGCTTGTTTGAAGTGTAACGTGTCACCGTTGCTGATGGGCGCCACTCGAAGCTGCTCGCGCTCCGCTCTCCACAACCGGCGCGTTACTCACTTTCCGGCTGTATCCGTAAATACGATGCCACACTGAAGCACAAATTACCGGAGGTATCGCTTACGCTCACTGCAAACAGGGGGGAAATTGAAACCGTGTTTGAGCAGCCGACCCTCGGTGGCGGCAGGCATATAATCTGACGGTGGACTTTCCATTAGCGCTGGTTGCAGGAGAAGGGCCGGCTGGCTTGTGCAGGCGCGTTGACAGCGCGCCATTACGCGTGGGAGCCGCCGCTACCTGCCGCCGATAACGTCAGCCGTCGCCGCTGCCCTGCGCTACCCTGCCCTCCACCGCACTAGACCGTGCTGTTAATGGCGTAGCTGAGAGCATACGGTGCGCAATTACCCTGCCAGTAAGCACCGCACACATCTGAAAAACATAATCCGAATCAACTAAATGCTTCAAGTTAAGGTAACCGCTTAATTCTAAGAGATGTTTTGACTGTGGAAATTGACCAGGTGTGTTATTAGATTGTTCGTGGTTTAATTAATATGATAAATAACCAGTCCACGATACAGTTCAGTTTAAACTTGCTTTTATTTTCATAAACACAACGTCAACGATACTGTTTACATGAATACATACAGTCCAACGATTGTATACAACACTTCCTCCACAGACAATACAGTTCTTGGCCATCGTAAATTGAGTCAATGAAAACTGTTTCTCGATCTCAGATGTTCGCTTTATATAATCTCTATCGAAATTTCTAGAACACTTCAAAAGCTTCCGACAGATATTTCTCGAACATTATTAATACTTAAACAATTGAAACATATTTAAAAAAAACAATCAGAATTAATACATAATCATTTATAATCCTGACAAAAATGGTCAGAAATGGAAATTGAAGATACTTAAACACAAAATTATCCACCGAGATCGTTTTAAATTGTAGCAAACTGTCCTTTAGACATAGTAACTTGCATTAATACTTGGAATTACAAACATTCAAGCAATTCTCTTGCACAATTCTGTTCTCAAACATATTAAATGGTCTCTAAATAATTTCTTTTCATAAAACAATGTCTATATACATTGATTTACAGTAAATTGCAAAACAAACATACAAGATCATAGTCAAACAAACTCTAGCTTACTACAAATGCTTCATAAAATACAATTCCATTTAATTTTAGGTTGAGCGCTGTTACAGTGTTCTTCAGTGATAAAGTTCCTTGAAAAATACAGTATCATTATTGAGATTTCTACTCCTTCCACATACAAATGATGATACAGAACTTTAATAATTCTTTACACATCTTTAGTCTACCATGACATTTATTTTCCTGTCAGTCAAATTGTTACTACTTCACGAAACTCAGTTGCATTCCATATAAATGGATATCTTGCTTTGATGTATTCGAATATACAGTGATTTGCACGAGTAGCCTGTGTAATAAAGCTCGACAAATGTATTAAATAAATCCAAAAATGTTTCCGAATGGAGACAGAAGATATTCCAGTTAAGACGTTCGGAGGGCTTTCGGAGGCGTGTGAAGATTATTTCCCGACAACAGGTACCATCATACCTAAAAGACTAAAGCCACCATTATTCCTATTGTACTCAGATTTTTGGCCAGACACAAATCCATCAGGCTCCTTGATCTATCGACATGATTCCTTGCGATTTTTGCCTGTTTTCCTAGTTGAAAACACTATTGAAAGTTATAACCGGTTATGTAAAATGTACGATTTAATTGTTGAGTTATTAAGTAAAATGAGCGAGTGGAGCATTATTGCCTGTAAATTTAAAAAAATCTAAAATTTTTTTTTTACTGAGTATCAGCATATTTAATAAATGACTATCATATTTGTAGTAGGCAAATATTGTATTTAAGAATTAGTGAGTTAACCGTTCACCTTAAGAATCTTAGTTTATGTATATATATATATTATCTTTGGGGCGGTTGGCATTAGTCCAACAACGCTTATGCTGGCTAAACTGCAAACATGTGTCTTGCATTAGGCCCGCTGTGTGCACGTAGTTTTACCAAGCACTGTGTGGAAAGCGGGTATGGTGGAGTTAAATGGATGTCAGCGAAAAAGCAAAAAGCAAGTTCACTGCAGAAGACTTGATATAGAGGGAGAGTCAAAAGTCCTTGGACACCTTCATAAGTTGGAAGAGTGAAGGGAAAACTGAAAAGTGATGATGGGAACAAAGGTTTGATGTGAGGCCGCAACTTTTGGAGTGAATGTCATTCATGGCCGCCATCTTGAAATCGGCCATTTTGGATTTAAGTCATTTTTTAAAAAAATGGGAAGCGTGGTGTATGACACATCAAATAACACTCGCTTGAGCTAGGAATTTAGTGGTGTAATTTGTTTTTGTCTATCTCGTACCGTTTAGAAGTCATTAATGTTCAAAGTTACATTGATACTGACTCATGCAGATATAGTATGCTGAGAGCATCCGTGATTTGAGACACCTGGAGGAACGCATACAACACGCCTGTGACCAAATTTCAGGAGACACTCTCCTACGTGTGCAGTCAGAGTGGTTGCGGCGACTACAGGAGTGCATCGCACGGGATGGACAACATGTAGAACATGTGTTGTAGCAACTTTGAACATTAACAATTTCTAAGCTGTACAAGATAGACCAAAACAAATTACACCACTAAATTCCTGAGCTCAAGCGAGTGTTATTTGATGTGTCATACACCCCCCTTCCCATTTAAAAAAATGGTATGAATCCAAAATGGCGGATTTCAAGATGGCGGCACTCCAAAAGTTGCGGCCCCACATCAAATCTCTGTTCCCAACATCACTTTTCAGTTTTCCCTTCACTCATCCAACTTATGAAGGTGTCCAAGGACTTTTGACTCGCAAGGTGTCCAAGGACTTTTGACTCGCCCTGTATTACGTTGAAGCCTTAATAACGTAAAAATCATTCTTGTTAGTGGCTGCAGAAGAAGAAGAAAAATTGAATTACTGAGTGAAGGTGAATAAATGAAAAAAATTATAACACAGGGATCAACTAATACGAACGTAGGCCAGAACCAGCTTAAATTGTAAAATAAAAACGTATAAATACCCTTATACAGTTTTCCCGTTGTTCCGTAGGGTCCGCTTTTTTTTACACGATATGTAGGTTCACACCGCTTTCGCCTCCGAATATATCGAGTAACATGGAGACTAATCTGAAGGAATATTTTCACCGAATCAACAGCGAAAAAGTGTAAATAAGGAATCCACTTACATCTAATGTAGAATCCGAGACAGAATTGCCGGATTCCGATGTTGAGTCTGTAATGGGGTACTTTGCTAATTTTGGGAAAGTAATCAATATTGTAGCTGGGCGTCTGCTATATAAAAAAATATTTCTTGAAAAACAAACTGGAAAATGCATAATTTTGCATTTTTATATGTTGATTTGAATGTTGGCGCCTAAACGCTCATCAGTCATATCGTCTCTTGTGACGTCACATCTCTGCTCGTGCCAGTGTAAACAAATGGGCGGTTTGCTTATTTCGTCAATGAAATGAATACCACAGTTTACAAGTGGTGTGTAGTGCTTCAGTGTGTAAACACAACATTTAAAACACCAGAAAAATTGTTTATTTCCTCACTAGGAATATATGCCGAATAAGTGGTTAAAGTTTTCACGATGCAATCCAGCTAATTTTCCTCCAATGTCTTCAATATATTTTTGTGTACTTTGAAGTAAGTTTTGAAATAATATTTTACTATCTTTAATAAGCTACGCACCTTAATATTTTGTTGTATGAAATATTAAAAATATTATCTATAAATAAATTACAACTTCGGTTAAAACACCGTTCGTTGTAAATGGGTGGACATTTTTTATTAGTACAGCTGGCGAACGATATGGAAAATTGCATGTAATATCATATAATTGGTTCAATGTCACAAATACGCTTGAAACAATGTTGTATTCCAACAAACCAATATTGTGAAATTGATAGTAAATTATTTCTGTTTATCTAACGTTTGCACATAACTGTGTGTGGTGTTTTTTAAATCCCTTTACAATTTTTGCAAACCAGCGTTCTCTAGCCTAAGTGTTGCACCACATTATATATAGCTGACGAAAACTTCAAGACATTTATTTTACGTTCTCATACATAAGCTTCAACGAATACCGACTCGAATTAGACGATTATTTATTTATTTTAATATGAACAAAATAAATTTCTAGTGATAGAACAATGTGTAAAACCACTCATACAAAAAGGGAAAACTTGGTACTTTTACATTCGTAACGTTACTATCGGAAATACAACGTCCAACGAATATTAACAGACTTTTGACCTTTTCCCGCCGCACCGAGGATGGTGGTGTAATGGTTAGCGTTCTGGTCTCGCATTCGGGAGGACGGCGATTCGAATCCCCGTCCGGCAATCCAGATTTGGGTTTTCCATGGTTTACCAAATCACTCCTGGCAAATGCCGGGATGCTTCCTTCAAAAGGCCATGGCCGAATCCCTTCCCATTCCTTGCCCCTCATTCTTTCCCGTCTCTAAAGACCTCGCTGTTAAGAGACGTTAAGCAGATAAAAAAATTCTAGCAGCGCCAGTAGTTGTAAGGATAATATTTAAGTACTAATTACGTTAACGCTTAGCAAATACACAAGCTAAAGCACAGCCACAATCATATTAAAACCTGTTGAAAAAATATTAAAATGAAGTATTGGAAATTATTACTCAAAATGGAGATCCGCTGCCTAAAATCACAAATTATAGATTCGTTATAAGTAAAACGCGTCAATAACACACATTCTTGTAAAATACCTTATATTCTAACGTTTTGTCATAATATGATAATATGACTTACGTGGACGTTTCGACGTTCCGGAATTCTGCGGAACAGAAATCGCTGTTGAATCTAAAAAACATTCCTAGCATCATCACATCAATTTAGGACAAATTCAAGGTATTTCCCTTCGTAAATCAAACTTCCAATTCAAATATAAGTATTTTAATATAGATTTAAAACCCTTTAATATAGGATGCATTGTCAACAGACGGATACACACGGGAACTAAACAGGAGCAAGCTGATATATGACGTCTTGCTCTCTGATTGGTGTTTCGTACTACATGACTATCAGATTTCTTCTGTGCTTTTATTTTATTAAAAATAACGGTTTTTTTACTCTTATTCAACAAATAAAGTTGATTTTCAATATCCTTATAACTTACTCTATCACTGCAAATTAGGACTCATAGTTTCTTTTTTAAACTACCCCATTGAACTGTCGTGCAACATATTACTGAGACATAAACAATACCAGTGATACTTTTATGGCTATCATGCCATCCGGAGCATGCAGTTTTAGCGAAATAAGTTGTAAAATTTCTGACGGCTTTTGTCACGAGCCATATATGTGATGCCAGATTTTTAACACTGGTTTTCATTTTTTTAAAATTAAATAATATACAAACAAATTAAACCTCAAATAGGACCTGAGAATGAAGTTATCACCGTTTCCTCCAAACGTGAAAGTTTTAGTTATTAAGAAATATCACTATTCTCATTAGTAATTTTATATTATTTCAATATCATATTTGTAGTTATTTTTGTTTTAATATTTCTACAATACTATTACTATAAGCAATTATTAAAGTAAATAAAAATCATATTTATATCCAAATAATGTTTTATTTTACCTACTGAGGTGTACCGCATCGTGCGGTATGAAATTTTATCCTGCTCTAGAATTATTCTGATTATCTTTAAATAATAAATTGTTTTAAGTTGAGCGCCCACACAATTAAATTCGTAACATGATAAATGAAACATGATAAAACAAACATCAAAACAAAATTATTATGTAGAAACAAATTTAGGTATAATCTTCATGGATTAGTTTAATAAAATCCACAACTACCAAATACATATATCAACAAAAAAATTATTCCAATTCCCTTAACCGTTTGGTTATTGATTTTAATTGATTGAAATACAAAAACATTACATTTAATATAATGAAAGGAAGACGAAGTTCTTGTTAAGCACATGCAAATTAATCGACAGCAAGTAATTTCGCTCAGTGGATCATGAGTTATTAGATGGTTAAGGACTTCTGATTAAATTGTGGCAATTGCTCATAGTTTATTATCGTCATCGAAAGAGTGTGGTTATGGCTGCCATTAATCATTGAAGCAGACTGCAGGCGTCATATGTAAATACAGGCGCTGCCGTCATCAGGAGGCCGTGAAGACTTTGAAGTTCGAACAACCATTTACCACCGTTTTCATTGACGTTTTTGCACAAAGCACGCTTGACGTCAACTAGAAGTAACGGGACTCAACGTCTCGATGGGTAAACGTGATTGGGTTGGTCATGCACATAGAGAGTGTTTTCAGAGCATTAGCATATTCAAAACACTCGTACACGCTGATTAAGTTGGATAGTTTTTTTATCCATTCTCATAAATACAGATGCGCAGATATTGTGGGTGTACTGCCATACACGGCAAGAACTCGGGCCAGTCTGTCTCCCTCTCACTAGCTGTCACCCCGTGCAGATGGAAAGTGACGCGTGCCCCTTTGTGCATTGGAATCAGGGTTACCATCCCCTTGGCCACGCCGCACCTACGAAATCCTATACGCGAGCAGAATCCAAATTATTTCCCAGTCTCTGATTACAGAAATTCGCCTAAGAACTGTAATCAGAACTACCAGAAATGTGAATCTGAGCTCTGTGGTTACACAGCTATCTTGTACTATGTTGGTGGTTTGTCGCGCACAGCTGAGCTGGTGGGTCCTATTTGTTGTATTATTAGCAGTAAACAATGAGTCTGTGTTAACAAATAAGGGACCATCAATAAATTACGTTGCACAAATTTCATGATTTTTGGAGCCCTCCTCGTCACAGGCGGTCAAATTTGTGTGACCCCTCCCCTCCCCTGGTGTGACGTCACATTTTTACAATTTTGAACTTATAAATTATTAAATTAAAACAGAACTCTCAAAATTATTTATATATTTCTAATTGAAATAGTTTTTCATAAAATCAACTATAAATAAAACATTTCAGAAAACTGATAAAACATAACAAATCAAATGAATGATACAAAATTTAATCAGCGCTTGTCAATAGACTTTGAACCCATTCTTTTATATTATTTATGACTGGATTAGCAGACAGTTGTCGATTTGGTTAATGTTAGGGACATTCGATGTGTGAACATCTTCTTCAACCACCCATATAGCATCGTTATCGTTTGGCACTTCGCTGTAACATCTAGCAGTAATTCTTTGAGGACAAATCTTCATGATGGGCAAAACCTCCTGTTGCCTCTTATGTGATAGCTTCTGTTGGTTAGTGGGTTTGTATGATGAAGGATATAGACCACAAATGTCACACAACCATTTAAATAAGTATGCAGAAGTCATGTTTTGAACAAAATCTCAAAGACAGTATTGGCTTTTCGGCGTGGGTCAAAGGCGGCAGACGTGCGAGTGTGAATCATCTCGACCACCACGTGCCAAAGGTGATGCAAGCTATACATGTGACGACACTGGTCTTCCCCCTTGCCACACGATGTCACACTTAGTTGACCCCCTCCATCACCCTTAATTTTTGACATAATTTATGGATGGCCCCTAACAGAGTATACCAGAATAAGGGCAACCGCGAAATTCGCACCGTGGTTGATCTTTGTGCAGCGACGAGTTTCCACTTTTCCGAACTAAATCACTCGAGAGACCGATGCGGTTCAATCGTTAAACGCGCTTTGCCGCTCTCGCGGACTTCATTAAGCGCTTATTTATCGCGCATTACAGCGCGACACGCGGTCGGGCGCCAGCAGACCTGTTCATCATGCCCTGCAACATCACATGCGCCGCTCACCCTCCCGCAATACAAAATTAATTAATAGATTGCGCGCAAGGGCACAAAAGAGCCGAACCCATAAACATGAGAGGGCGTTTTCGACATTCAGTACTAATCGACCTACCAGCGTCATACCGGATGCCATACAGATTTGGATCTACATAAAATAAGAATAATCTGGTGCAAAGAGTTCGTTGGAATATCTGTCGCTGAGAAGAAACGTAGAATTGTCGTTCGTTACGCTAAACACACGTCTACTGTACATTAGATTTAGCTTCGTTGCAAAATTCAACAGTCAGTAGACTAGTGTAATACTTGTGGTTGATAAACTAGCTTCCACACCTGGAACGCTTGCAGTAGAGTCTTCTTAGTACCTTCCAGTATCTAGAGGTGCGATATCTGAATCCTATCTCCTTTAAACGAATGTTGGGCCACATGTTTATAGCTGAAAGGTAGCAAGTTAATGTAAATGATGTCTAAAGATTTAAGAAATTAATACAGAACGAAACGATCCTGCAAGCAGATGTAGAGCCTGCTTATGAAATAATTACCTAGACTTTATTTTTTTTCTGATTAAATGGGTTAAGCACATCTACTTCTGAATTTGCTTTTCAGAACGCCGAGGTTTAGCCAAGAACGGTTATTGCACCTTACACCTGCTACAGATCTTTGTATCGCAATTAAAACCTTTTAATAGTACTTTAAATTAATAACTATCACATATTCATTCTTCATAATTGAAATTAAATTCCAAAAACGGCATAGAAAAAAACGAAACCCTTGTAACTTTGTCCGTCCATGTATCACCGTCATAATTCTGGCACCTTTAAATCATTTGTGATTAAGTTTGGACTGAAGAGATGTTAGTGTTACTCGCAAAACAGACCTCCAAACAAATACCCCCCCCAAAAAAAGTTTACACCGAACAAAGGGATGAAAATAAATTCGCGCACGCCTTTGAAAGTTCTACCGTTGAATGGGAATTCATAAGTACAATCAATGCTTTAGGGATTTCTTTATTTAGTTGTGTATTAGAGAGAAATGAGCTCCCTTAGTAGTTTACAGTGCTTCTCTAATTTTCCAACTATTTGACTGTAAAATCTGAATAACTTCAAGAGTTTCAACAAAACTATTTTATAAGTAAGTAGATAGGCTACTCAAAAAACTGAAAAACCATTTTTGGGAAGCATTTATTATTCGATATTAATTTTTTTATAAGGTAATTACGAGTGTTTGATTAGTTAATTATTTTTTGTACGAACCCTGCACACGTTTCTTAACAAATGTTGTTCAATATTATAAGCATTTTCACTAACTTACGTATCGAATAATTTATTCATTTGAAAGCTTGAATAGAGCATCAACTTAATCATGACAAGTGCCTGCATAAACCTATATGCGTGTCCGACAAGATACTGGCTATTTTGATCATTGAAAAAATCTGCAAACTCTCTCTTCAAGAGTGGATAAAATGCGGTAACACATTAGATATTTAATAGTTTACTGTCAAACTCCGTGTTGATGATTCAATCTTTCAGGGAACATACAGCTAAACAACCAAAAGTCCTGTAACAGCTGCGACGTAGGATTCAGGAAAAAAAATGTTTTGAAATCTCTATCAAAGTGAGTTAAAAGACCTTACGAATTTTTGCAGTCGAATGCTTCTACGGCAGGAGCCAACTGTTTCCACGATATCCCTGTAACGTCGAATAGTATGAAACGCGACGTTTCTGAAGACATGCGTCGGTCTTCGTTTAGGAAAAAATTGTAGAACACGTTGCTGCACAGTTCTGCCATAGAACTATGTCTACCGAAATTTCTGGATTTCACACCAGGATGCGATGTTAAACGACAAAGTAGAAACTATTACGAATCTTTGTGCCCTGAACTGAATGTCATAGGCATCATAGTGCCTCTCCGCCCTGAAGGAAGGGGATTGGGAAAAGAAGCTGGAAAGGGATCGGCCATGGTCATTTCCATCCCGGCATTAGGCTCGGGAGACAAAGGAAAACCGAAATCAAATGCCACCTTGACCACAAAGGCGGCCTAAAGCGTAGGGGTCAGCCCGACCAAAATGGAAAAGCCTAATCCTTGTTTGTAAATGTGACAATTTTATTTATCTGCTCTCAAGATGCAATTATAACATTTCTTCAAAATTGGACCCTCAGGCATGACAAGGTCGCACTAGGATCAGTTGTGCCCGGTGGAACAACCCTTGTATCATAGGTAGAGAGAATTCTTGCCGAGATATTATATTCTTAATTCTTTTTGGAAGTTTCGTTTATAAGCCCTTAAACATGGCCCAATAAAAATTTCAAGTGTGAGATAAGGTGAACAAGATGACCACGAAACAGGACCTTCCCTTCGTATCTACAGAAAGTTTGAATAAGATGTTCGCGAGCAGCATGTGAGATGTGAGCTTGGGATCCATCACGTTGAACCGGTGTACCTTGACTAATAGCAAATGAAATTTGTTCCAACACAGTGCATTAATTGGTTGTGTATATGCTTCCACATCTAATTGCATATACAGCAGAAGAGGTAAACAAACTCGGAAAGGGACAGAGCGAAATTAATATTGCGGTATTGTCAAAGTAAAATGACAAACACATTAGGGATCGCGTCCAATGATTACTTACTTAAAATTACGTTTAACTCATGAAGCAACGTCCAATTGTAATACGTAACTGCTATTCAGTAAACAATACTTACCTCAATATTTTCCATGAAATGAAATGTAAATTGGTTACGCACAAATTACTAAAATATTTTTTAATCTTTCTTTTTTTACATAAATAACAAAATATAAACTAGAAATCACAAAGCGTGTAATTTTTAGTGTCAAGTGATAGAAAGGCACTATAGTTACTAAGCTAGCAAACCAAAGATATACACAAGCGAGGAAATCATAGACAGATTCCATGGACGGTATTCTATGCTACCTTTTGAAATTAGCAATTTCCAGAATATGAAACTCATAACCATTGCACTTACTGAGGCTACGTGGCTGATCCCGCGACAAAGTGGAGCGAGATCCCTAACTTTCCGTCATGTTCCAAAAGTGAGTTAAAATTCTGACCCAACAATGCTGCATGTATCAAATACTAAGCTCATCTTAGTCCATACATAAACATACAGTATGCTCATTTCCCTGAAATGTGTTGTACCCGATAGGAGACAGTTTTCGTCTTGAATAAGCTTTCTGGCCTCGCATTCGTGAGATAGCGGATCCGAATCCCCGTCCGGGCAACCAGATTTGGGTTGTCCATGGTTTCCCCAAATCAATGCAGGCGAATGCTGGGATGCTTCCTTCAAAAGACCATGGCCGAATTCCTTCCCGTTCTTTGCCCTCCCGTCCTTTACCGTCTCAATTGACCTTGACATCGACGACCATAAACAACAACAACAAAAATTGAACCAGCTGTATCTTTGTCTACTGAGCGTGATGGGTGAGCGGAAACGTTTGGGCCACGCGTTCGAGAAGGGTTGAAATCCTCGTCTGGCCATCCAGATTTCGCTTTTCCATGGTTTCCCAAAAACATTTCGTGTGAATTCAGGAATTATTACCTCAAAATATCACAGCCGAAAACCTTCCCGTTCACTGCTTCCATTCCTTTCCCATCCCACCTCTAATGACCTGGGCGCAGCATAAGACAAAAAAAAAAAAAAAATCCCCACGCTTTTAACTATATAAAACGTATACGTTAGAAGGCCATTGTTACAGCAGTAACGATTTTTTTTTAAGTTAACATTCGCAACCATAAAGAGCAGCCACAGGTTACTGTTGGTCGATTGTTATGAAACTCAGAACTGCAACTGGCGTCTGTAGGCTAAAACTATCTTTAAATGAAAAAGATAAAGCTCAACGAAATCGTGAAATTATTTGCGTATCAGAAAATGAGTTAAGGAATAGTTTTAAATAGTAAAGTCAAACATCAAATCACAGTAAAGAGCGGTAAAGATAAGATTCGTTTATCGAATTAAATAAATTTATAGAATGTTGCAGTTGTTGTACTTCAAAAATCTTTCACCACCTGAAAAACAGCTTAACGGACAGGCATGATGACTAAAGTAGTACAGAAAGCTTCAGAGGAGTAGACTGGTTACCACAGAATGAAATACCGAGAACGGAGCTCTGTAGGACTGGTACAGTTTACCTGTAAAGTTGTACATTGGTAAAGCACAAATATTTCACCTTACACTATCTGACCTTTTTTTTTTTAATAAGTGTTGTTTCTAGTGAACTGGTTACATAAAGGCTATTCATTAGCCAGTTAGTAAAAGATACAATTAGGTCGTTTCGATAAGTATAACAGCATAATTTCAAAAATGATAAATATTTTGTTTCAGTAATTACTGTGTTAATGGGACAGGCCGATCAATATTTCAATGATACTCCCAGAATTTAATAAAGAGCCATAAAATATCCTCTCTGCCATCTGGAATGTCAGTAGCAGACACATTTCGTCGACAGTTTTAAACAACATCGTCGACATCGAATGCGATTTGGAAATAAATGTTTTCCGGATGTTGGCGTATCGGCTGCAGCGGTGATTGTCAGTTTGCCACTAAATGAGGTTGTAAACGGGGGCGTGCGAACGCACTGCCGGCGGAGAGGGGCGGGCTATATTGCCGGCCGCTATTAATATTGATACCTTTATTAATACGTACAACTGCATTTCGACATAGGCAGGCCAACGCTCAAATGAGATACTGAATCGCTTAAAGCAGACTGGCCGATCCTAAAGATTCGTGACATTCAATGAAAAAAAAAGCGAGCATTCGCGCATGACAACGATTCACCCCCGGCAGGTTTACACAAAAACAATTTTTATTCTCTTTCTAGAATTAGAATCAAATAACTTCTGTCAAAATGGGGTATTAACCTGGAAAAAATAATTTTATTCGCATAGGATAATATATTACACATTTTAGTTCTACGCTCGCAAACGAGACGGTAACCATTTTACTTAAGGCTCGTTTCCAATTAACAACAAATTTCATGATGGAGTATCAACGTGATTACATCATTTAACAAATTATTTGGAAACCTGTTAATTACCTGAGTTTATTCTGCTGTCTCGCCGACACTTCTGAGCCATGTGTATGTTCAAACGGAACTAACTATATAATCCCATCGGTTGACCCATTAATTACTATAATAACCTAATATCTACATCCTTGATGGTATCTACTGTGTGATTCTCAGTATCGGTAAGATTAATAGCTCTGATGCTTCCATTGTCCAGATTGCAAATTATAGTTGCTTGGTATCCTTATATTTACCTTTAAAAATGCATGCCAACGATACACATCCAGCAACTTAAGTAGGCCTACGTCATGTTTAGTAATGACAAGATTAAAACTTCAATAGTAAAATCAGTCATTTCATAAAAATTGAAAATATCGGTGTGGTGTTGCACTCTTGCTAATGGACTTTTCAAGAAAAATCAGGGTTCCAGTTACGCCTGGAATTTTTACTGACAATTAATCTGACCTTCACCTATGGATAAGGTTTACTCCGATCATATGAAGTAAGCAATGACGCTACATGATTCCAGCCACGACAGAGGCAGAATGTGCAGCAACTACCTTTATAACCAGGTAGCACAACCAGTTTTTTTTTTATTTTATCTGCCAAGTATCGCTAACAGCTGTCCTCTCGACTAGAATAACATTATGGAAGATTGAAAACATATATCCATCACATTCCATGATTTCGGGCTTGCATAAAGAACATAAATATTCTTGCATCAAGTATCCTATTTTGAAAATTGTTTCCAGTTTATATCCAGTGCAAGCAGTTTATGCACCAAAAGGTTAAAACTCTCTTTACTGATATTTACCTCGTTAAATTCTACTAAAGAAGTGCCTGTTTATAAAGGATCGTTACTAGCATTGTACCAGTTGTAGACCGAGCGAGGTGGGTAAGCGGTTAACGCCCTGGCCTTGCATTCGGCAGGACACCGGTTCGAATCCACGTCCGGGCATCCAGATTTTGGTTTTCCATGGTTTCCCCTAATTACTTCAGGTGAATCACGGGATGTTTCCTTCAACAAGGTCGTGGCCGAATTCCTTCCCATTTCTGGGTCCCAGTCCCATCCTGCCTGTAATGACCTCGACGTCGACGAGGAGTAAAGCCATAAGTAAAAACAAAAAAATAGTATGTTTCTATGAGCTCATTTAGATTTTGTATATAGTTTTTTTTTTTTTTTTTTACTTACAAATCCCTTAACAACTTTTACAAATGCCTACCAGACCATATTCTCATTGACGTTGGTGCATTCTGAAGCCATTGTCTGTCAGCAATTTTCGGATCTAGGAACCAATAAAGCTCTCACCTTAAAACTGGCTATTTTTACTAGTTGTGTAGTAAGCCACTTCCGGGAAGGGATATCACTTAATCAGAAACATTAGCGAATTAGTAAATATATAAGCAATCTGCGCAAAAAAAAAAAATAAAAAAAAAGAAAGAATGTATCTCACCCACAAAATAACGTTACAGAACAGCTAGATGAAAACCAACTTCAAGTTACAATAACCATGCTCTCAGGTTTTCCGACAGAAAAGATGAAATTCCTCTAAATTTTACAAATATTCTAACAGGCATGCTAGAAATGTAAGACCTAGAAACTAAGAGCTAAATAATCATTTAAAAAGAATTAGTTTTTTTAGCCCATGTTTAATAGCAAATAGCTATTTTCAGACATGAATCAAACTTTTCATTGAACAATATAATCAGTTTAAGTGACAGTCACTTTCTTTTTCACATGTTCCCTAGAGTTCTCATAAAAACTCTCAATCTCCTCATGCGAATGGCTTGAAGGTATCATAAACCTGTACTAACTGTACTTTGAACATTTTTGATATAGGCTATCTAGAACCAGTTGTGGTACTCTGCTTGTTGTTTCTTCAGACACTGATGTCTTGTAGATGATGTTCATGTTTATTAGGAAACCAATCACATCCAGGTTTCTTTCCAGATTCACCGCATTCAAACATATTTCCAGAGTTCTTTTTTTTTTAAAAAAAAGAGAGAGACAATCAGTCTTCATCTTTACGGAATATTTCATTCAGACCAACAATTCTCCAGTATCTTGCTTTCTATTTTTTCTCACTTTCTTCAAGCCTGTCATAGACCAGCAGCGAACGGTAGTAGTAGGCAGAAATTTGCAACGTTTGAATTTTACTATGGAAATCTGTTTTCTTGAGGCAACGAAGCTACTCCACCAGTAGATTTGTATATGGGGATGTTTTTTTACCACCGAAAC
>CM061920.1:196431031-196479652 GCA_031002005.1 Vandiemenella viatica
TGCACTTGGCAAGTATGACTAATACAAACTGCATCTTGTAACATTACCATTTACTATTCGATTTAAAGATTATGGTGGTTAAAGTAAATGTGGACGATCAAATATTGACATATACGATAAGTGTTACGTCACATAAAATTACGGAATGTTCACATATTCTTGTTTTACGTAGTCCTTAGTAGTCCTTCCATTGATTTAAAGATAAATATACCTCAAAATAATTTAGGATAGAGAAATAACTTCTCTAGAATGTAATTAATATTTTCATACATACATTTAATGGTTTCCGTAAAACGTAAGTATGACCAACTTTTATCAATAAACTTTATATAACTTTTTCCAGAAGATTACTGTTCATTGCGGAATATGCAGAGGACTATATACATGATAAAAGAGGTTTTTCGCAAAGTAGTATCTAACAGAGACCTCAATAACGCTTCTTCATAAACAGTTTATAAATAATTCCAATTCATACAAATTCTATTATCGTCCCGGATTATCATGGTTTCTTATTTAACCGTGAGTTCTCCAAATTAGTTTCGCAGCTGTTTAGTTACTTCCGTCATGTCCATACGTTCTTGACCGTCCCTCAGCCACCACTGATTATTTTATCACGCTACTTACCTGCTTCTTACTTCTCTTTTGCGGTTCTTTATGTCCTCTGATAGCGAAATATAAAAATATTAGGTCCCGTAATTAAACTTGTAAAAAAGTAATACGCAAAGATAGCGAGTCAAACGTTTCTTTATCCTCGTTCGCTGTTTCTCACGGTATATAAATCGTATTTTGTGTAACACAAATATATTTTTGACGCGCATATTTGAAATGAAACTTTTTCTTAAGCCCATTTGCGACACGTTGGTAGTCATCTTGGAGACTATTCTCGGCTTACTGACACTTACCTATTAACGCGTACACGATTATCATGCCAATGACGCATGAGTTCTGCTCGGTTGGTGTTAGTTGCGCAGCGCCTGGTCTTTTTGTGGAAGCATTATGACATGAGCTGAAACAATCGATCTTAACGACTCCTAAATATTTAAAAAGTAACTGAGATAAATTACAGAACACGAATTAGGAGAAAAACTTTTTAAAAAGTTAGAAATATCTTCCAGTGCAATAAAAAACAGACTTACATAATTTTATGATTGTATCGTTATGACTACAGTGAGCATGTATTCCATATTGAACGCCAAGCCCTGATGCCTTTTTACCTGCAAGATTTCAACTCTGTTCTGTTAAAATAATTAGGAACTCATTTTTCTTACTAATTCATCTAATTTATGCGATCACCACATCTAATCTCATAAAACTAATCTCGCAGGTTTGGTGGTGGATATTTTATTCAGATAATGCTATAAACTCACAAATATTTTTTCCAGTTATATTTTCACTGAGACATAGCGGATTCAATCTGACGTAAACTGTTTCTCCCTACCTGTGTGGACGAAAATCTGTCATTTCTATCATTATTGAGAAAAAGCTCAGAAAATCTATCATTTTTCAGAAAAACGTCACTTACAGTTTAGAGAAATAACTGTCTCCATACCATTTCGCAAGACAAGCAACCCAAAACAAGGACTCAGAACTATTATCGTTAGCGGACGGGCACGTCGAAATGTAGATCACACACTCAGCGAACTAATAACCTAGGTGTCAACTCAGGAACATTTCTACATTATAAGATATCGAAGAGTATTTAATCTAACATAATAACAGGATACAATTTCTTTCAGCCATATAGTGGAACCATAACCGGTAACAAAGAATTTATTACAATGCAGTAGAGAGGAAGGTAGAGGGGGCAGCAACTTCGAACTGAAAAAGTTTGTTTTCTGATTGATTTTGACTGCATCCTGTATGTATTAGTGTTTTTCCTCATTGGTATGAGAAATCTCTCCTGAAATCAGAAGCCGGAATATCTAGATATTAATGCACGTGTAATTATTAATTAACTAAAGTTATCCACAGTATTCCAGCTGCCGTTTGTCTGTACTCTGAGAGAGCACTTGGTAAATGTTTGTCACTGGGCTTGTTTGAAGTGTAACGTGTCACCGTTGCTGATGGGCGCCACTCTTTGGTTCGAAGCTGCTCGCGCTCCGCTCTCCACAACCGGCACGTTACTCACTTTCCGGCTGGATCCGTAAATACGATGCCACACTGAAGCACAAATTACCGGAGGTATCGCTTACGCTCACTGCAAACAGGGAGGAAATTGAAACCGTGTTTGAGCAGCCGACCCTCGGTGGCGGCAGGCATATAATCTGACGGTGGACTTTCCATTAGCGCTGGTTGCAGGAGAAGGGCCGGCTGGCTTGTGCAGGCGCGTTGACAGCGCGCCATTACGCGTGGGAGCCGCCACTACCTGCCGCCGATAACGTCAGCCGTCGCCGCTGCCCTGCGCTACCCTGCCCTCCACCGCACTAGACCGCGCTGTTAATGGCGTAGCTGAGAGCATACGGTGTGTAATTAGCCTGCCAGTAAGCACCGCACACATCTTAAAAACATAATTCGAATCAACTAAATGCTTCAAGTTAAGGTAACCGCTTAATTCTAAGAGATGTTTTGACTGCGGAAATTGACCAGGTGTGTTATTAGATTGCTCGTGGTTTAATTAATATGATAAATAACCAGTCCACGATACAGTTCAGTTAAAACTTGCTTTTATTTTCATAAACACGACGTCAACGATACTGTTTACATGAATACATACAATCCAGCGATTGTATACAACACTTCCTCCACAGACAATACAGTTCTTGGCCATCGTAAATTGAGTCGATGAAAAATGTTTCTCTATCTCGGATGTTCGCTTTATATAACCGCTATCGAAATTTCTAGAACACTTCAAAAGCTTCCGACAGATATTTCTCGAACATTATTAATACTTAAACAATTTAAACATATTAAAAAAAACAATCAGAATTAATACATAATCATTTATAATCCTGACAAAAATGGTCAGAGATGGAAATTAAAGATACTTAAACACAAACTGTAACAAATTGTCCTTTAGACATAGTAACTTGCATTAATACTTGGAATTACAAACATTTAAGCAATTCTCTTGCACAATTCTCTTCTTAAACATATTAAATGGCCTCTAAATATTTTTTTTTTTCATAAAACAAAGTCTATATACATTGATTTACTGTAAATTGCAAAACAAACATACAAGATCATATTCAACCAAAATCTAGCTTACTACAAATGCTTCATAAAATACAATTCCATTTAATTTTAGGTTTGAGCGCTGTTACAGTGTTCTTCAGTGATAAAGTTCCTTGAAAAATACAATATCATAATTTATATTTCTACTCCTTCCACATACGAATGATAATACAGAACTTTAATAATTATTTACACATCTTTAGTCTACCTAGACATTTATTTTCCTGTCAGTCAAATTGCTACTACTTCACGAAACTCAATTGCATTCCATATAAATAGATATCTTGCTTTGATGTATTCGAATATACAGTGATTTGCACGAATAGCCTGTGTAATAAAGCTCGACAAATGTATTAAATAAATCCAAAAATGTTTCCGAATGGAGACAGAAGATATTCCAGTTAAGACGTTCGGAGGACTTTCGGAGGCGTGTGAAGATTATTTCCTGACAACAGGTACCATCGTACCTAAAAGACTAAAGCCACCAATATTCCTATTATACTCAGATTTTTGGCCAGACACAAATCCATCAGGCTCCTTGATCTATCGACGTGATTCCTTGCGATTTTTGCCTGTTTCCCTAGTTGAAAACGCTATTGAAAGTTATAACCGGTTATGTAAAGTGTGCGATTTAATTGTTGAGTTACTAAGCAAAATGAGTGAGTGGAGCATTATTGTCTGTAAATTTTAAAAATATCTAAAATTTTATTTTTACTGATTATCAGCATATTTAATAAATGATTATCATATTTGTAGTAATATTGTATTTAAGAATTAGTGGGTTAACCGCTCACCTTAAGAATCTTAGTGTATGTACATACATATTATCTTTGGGGCGGTTGGCATCAGTCCAACAACGCTTATGCTGGTTAAACTGCAAACATGTGTGTTGCATTAGGCTCGCTGTGTGCACGTAGTTTTACCAAACACTGTGTAGAAAGCTGGTATGGTGGAGTTAAATGGATGTCAGCGGAAAAGCAAAAAGCAAGTTCACTGCAGAAGACTTAATATACAGGGAGAGTCAAAAGTCCTTGGACACCATCATAAGTTGGAAGAGTGAAGGGAAAACTGAAAAGTGATGATGGGAACAAAGGTTTGATGTGGGGCCGCAACTTTTGGAGTGTATGTCATTCATGGCCGCCATCTTGAAATCCGCCATTTTGGATTCAAGACATTTTTTTTTTAATGGGAAGGTGGGTGTATGACACATCAAATAACACTCGCTCGAGCTAGGAATTTAGTGGTGTATTTTTTTTTTTTTTTTTTTTTTTTTCTTCTATCTAGTACCGTTTAGAAATCATTAATGTTCAAAGTTACATTGATACTGACTCATGCAGATATAGTATGCTGAGAGCATCCGTGATTTGAGAAACCTGGAGGAACGCATATAACACGCCTGTGACCAAATTTCAGGAGACACTCTCCTTCGTGTGCAGTCAGAGTGGTTCCGGCGACCACAGGTGTGCATTGCACGGGATGGACAACATGTAGAACATGTGTTGTAGCAACTTTGAACATTAATAATTTCTAAGCTGTACAAGATAGATCAAAACAAATTACACCACTAAATTCCTGAGCTCAAGCGAGTGTTATCTGATGTGTCATACACCCCCCTTCCAATTTAAAAAAAAAAAAAAATGGTATGAATCTAAAATGGCGGATATCAAGATGGCGGCCAAGAATGACATGCACTCCAAAAGTTGCGGCCCCACATCAAACCTCTGTTCCCAACATCACTTTTCAGTTTTACCTTCACTATTCCAACTTATGAAGGCGTCCAAGGACTTTTGACTCGCAAGGTGTCTAAGGACTTTTGACTCGCCCTGTATTACGTTGAAGTCTTAAAAACGTGAAAATCATTCTTGTGAGTGGCTGCAGAAGAAGAAGAAACATTGACTTACTGAGTGAAGGCGAATAAATGAAAAAATGTTAACATAGGGATCAACTAATACGAATGCAGGCCAGAACCAGCTTAAATTGTAAAATAAAAACGTATAAATACCCTTATACAGTTTTCCCGTTGTTCCGTAGGGTCCGCTTTTTATTATACGAAATGTCGGTTCACACCGCTTTCGCCTCGGAATATATCGAGTAACATTTTCTATACATGGAGACTAATCTGAAGGAATATTTTCCCCGAATCAACAGCGAAAAAGTATAGATAAGGAATCCACTTACATCTAATGTAGAATCCGAGACAGAATTGCCGGATTCCGATGTTGAGTCTGTAATGGGGTACTTTGCTAATTTTGGGAAAGTAATCAATATTGTAGCTGGGCGTCTACAATAATAAAAAAATATTTCTTAAAAAAACAAACGTGAAAATGTATAATTTTGCATTTTTATATGTTGATTTGAATGTTGGCGCCTAAACGCTCATCTGTCATATCGTCTCTTGTTACGTCACATCTCTGCTCGTGCCGGTGTAAACAAATGGGCGGTTTGCTTATTTCGTCAATGAAATGAATACCACAGTTTACAAGTGGTATGTAGTGCTTCAGTGTGTAGACACATTTAAAACACCAGACAAATTGTTTATTTCCTCACTAGGAATATATGCCCAATAAGTGGCTAAAGTTTGCGATCCACCTAATTTTCCTCCAATGTCTTCAATATATTTTTGTGTACTTTGACGTAAGTTCTGAAATAATATTTTATTATCTTTAATAAGTTACACACCTTAATATTTTGTTGTATGAAATATTAAAAATATTATCGATAAATAAATTACAACTTCGGTTAAAACACCGTTCGTTGTAAATGGGTGGACATTTTTTATTAGTACAGCTGGCGAACGATATGGAAAGTTGCATGGAATATCATATAATTGGTTCAGTGTCACAAATACGCTTGAAACAATGTTGTATTCCAACAAACCAATGTTGTGAAATTGATAGTAAATTATTTCTGTTTACTAACGTTTGCACATAACTGTGTGTGGTGTTTTTTAAATTCCTTTACAATTTTTGCAAACCAGCGTTCTCTAGCCTAAGTGTTGCACCACTTTATATATAGCTGACGAAAACTACATTTATTTTACGTTTTCATACATAAGCTTCAACAAATACTGACACTAAAAAGACGATTTTTTAAAAATATGAACAAAATAAATTTCTAGTGATAGATCAATATATAAAACCACTCATACAGAAAGTGAAAACTTTATACTTTTAGATTCGTATCGTTATTATCGAAAATACAACGTCCAACGAATATAAACAGACTTTTAACCTTTTCCCGCCGAGCCAGTAATTGTAAGGATAATAAGTACTAATTACGTTAACGCTTAGCAAATACTCAAGCTAAAGCACAGCAACAATCATATTAAAACCTGCTAAAAAAATATGAAAATGAAGTATTCGAAATTAATACTCAAAATGTAGATCCACTGACTAAAATCACAAATTATAGATTTATATTATGTAAAATGCGTCAGTAACACACGCTTTTAAAATAACTTATATTCTAACGTTTTGTTGTAATATGATAATATGACTACGGAACATATACACTTACTTGGACGTTTCGACGTTTCGGAATTCTGCTGAACAGAAATCGCTGTTGAATCTAATAAACATTCCTAGCATCTTCACATCAATTTAGGACAAATTCGCGCTATTTCCCTTCGTAAATCCAGCTTCCACTTCAAATGTAAGTATTTTAATATAGATTTAAAACTCTTAAATATAGGATGCATTGTCAACAGACGGATACACACGGGAACTAAACAGGAGCAAGCTGATATACAGGTCTATACCAAAAGTAGTAGGATTGATTTTTTTTAAAAAAAAATTATTGAAGATATCTTTACAATTCCTTAATCCTCTTCGAAATAGCACCCTTAGGTAGCTACACGCCAAAAATTACTCTGCTGCCATTGGCCATACGCCATCTGGAAGTCGGTTTCGGGGACGCTGTTGAGAGCCCTCGTCGATGCTGCTTCAAAGTTCTGGATTGAGTCAAATCGCTGTTCCTTCAGCTGCCTTTTCATCCGTGGGAATAAAAAAAAAAAAATCAATTGGAGCCAGATTGGGACTGTAGGCGGGGTGCAGCAACGTGGCAACGCCGAATCGGGCCAACAGTTGCCTTCTTCATCCTCCCATCCAATGAAGGCTCGCATGAGCAAATCAAAGATCAAGACAATGCTGATCGTGTTTTTTTTACCGTCGCGGGGTGATTCATAAGGAGTTCGTTTCCCCTGGGGAAACTGTCAATTCGAACTTTTACGTGCAAGTGCTAAACCGCCTGCGAGACCGAGTGAATCGCGTCCGACAAGTCATCTCCGCCAACTGGACTCTGCATCACGACAATGCGCCGTGCCACGACGCGCCGTCATGAGGCAACTGTTGGCCCGAATTGACATTGGCGCGTTGCTGCACCCCGCCTACAGTCCTGATTTGGCTCCATCTGACTTTTCTTACTCACATGGATGAAAAAGCAGCTGAAGGAACAGCGGTTTGACTCATTCCAGGACGTTGAAGCAGCATCGACGAGGGCTCTCAACAGCGTCCTCGAAACTGACTTCCAGATGGCGTATGGCCAATGGCAGCTGCGTAATTTTTGGCGTGTAGCTGCCTAAGGGTGCTATTTCGAAGAGGATTAAGGAATTGTAAAGATATCTTCAATAAATTTTTTTTTAAAAAAATCAGTCCTACTACTTTTGGTATATACCATGTATGACGTCTTGCTCTCTGATTGGTGTTTCGTTCTACATGACTATCAGATTTCTTCTGTGCTTTTATTTTATTAAAATAACGTTTTTTTTAACTCTTATTCAACAAATAAAGTTGATTTTCAATATCCTTATAACTTACTCTATCACTGCAAATTAGGACTCATAGTTTCCTTTTTAAACTACCCCATTGAACTGTCGTGCAACATATTACTGAGACATAAACAATACCAGTGATGCTTTTATGGCTATCATACCATCCGGAGCATGCAGTTTTAGCGAAATAAGTTGTAAAATTTCTGACGGCTTTTGTCACGAGCCATATATGTGATGCCAGATTTTTAACACTGGTTTTCATTTTTAAAAATTTAAATAATATACAAACAAATTAAACCTCAAATAGGACCTGAGAATGAAGTTATCACCGTTTCCTCCAAACATGAAATTTTTAGTTATTAAGAAATATCACCATTCTCATTAGTAATTTTATATTATTTCAATATCATGTTTGTAGTTATTTTTGTTTTAATATTTCTATAATACTATTACTATAAGCAATTATTAAAGTAAATAAAAATCATATTTATATCCAAATAATGTTTTATTTTACCTACTGAGGTGTACCGCATCGTGCGGTATGAAATTTTATCCTGCTCTAGAATTATTCTGATTGTCTTTAAATAATAAATTGTTTTAAGTTGAGCGCCCACACAATTAAATTCGAAACATGATAAATGAAACTTGATAAAACAAACATCAAAACAAAATTATTATGTAGAAACAAATTTAGGTATAATCATCATGGATTAGTTTAATAAAATTCACAACTACCATATAACAAAAAAAAAATTATTCCAATTCCCTTAACCGTTTGGTTATTGATTTTAATTGATTGAAATACAAAAACATTACATTTAATATAATGAAAGGAAGACGAAGTTCTTGGTAAACAAATGCAAATTAATCGACAGCAAGTAATTTCGCTCAGTGGTTCATCATGAGTTATTAGAGGGTTAAGGACTTCTGATTAAATTGTGGCAATTGCTCATAGTTTATTATCGTCATCGAAAGAGTGTGGTTATGGCTGTCATTAATCATTGAAGCAGACTGCAGGCGTCATATGTATATGAGTATACAGGCGCTGCCGTCACCATTCCGACCTTTTTCATTGACGTTTTTGCACAAAGCACACTTAACGTCAACAAGAAGTAACGGGACTCAACGTCTCGATGGGTAAACGTGCTTGGGTTGGTCATGCACATAGAGAGTGTTTTCAGAACACTCGTACACGCTGATTAGGTTGGATAGTTTTTATATCCACTCATATATATACACATGCGCAGATATTGTGGGTGTACTGCCATACACGGCAAGAACTCGGGCCAGTCTGTCTCCCTCTCACTAGCTGTCCACCCGTGCAGATGGAAAGTGACGCGTGCCCCTTTGTGCATTGGAATCAGGGTTACCATCCCCTTGGCCATGCCCCACCTACGAAATCCTGTACGCGAGCAGAATCCAAATTATTTCCCAGTCTCTGCCACATGTGACACTACACTTCACATCTTAAAATAGGCAGCAAGTATTTAGTGGGTTAAAAAAAAAAAAAAAAAAAAAAAAAAAAAAAAAAAAAAAACCTAAAAACAACCTAAAACAACCTAAAACAACGGGGTCACAGGAAAGATACATTTTGGGAAGGCTGGCCTAGATGATTACAGAAATTCGCCTAAGAACTGTAATCAGAACTACCAGAAATGTGAATCTGAGCTCTGTGGTTACACAGCTATCTTGTACTATGTTAGTGGTTTGTCGCGCACAGCTGAGCTGGTGGGTCCCATTTGTTGTATTATTAGCAGTAAAAAATGAGTCTGTGTTAACAAATAAGGGACCATCAATAAATTACGTTGCACAAATTTCATGATTTTTGGAGCCCTCCTTGTCACAGGTGGGCACATTTGTGTGACCCCTCCCCTCCCCTGGCGTGACGTCACATTTTTACAATTTTGAACATATAAATTATTAAATTAAAACAGCACTCTCAAAATTATTTATATATTTCTAATTGAAATAGTTTTTCATAAAATCAACTATGAATCAAACATTTTAGAAAACTTATAAAACATAACAAATCAAATGAATGATACAAAATTTAATCATCGCTTGTCAATAGACTTTGAACCCATTCTTTTATATTATTTATGACTGGCTTAGCAGTCAGTTGTCGATTTGGTTAATTTTAGGGACATTCGATGTGTCAACATCTTCTTCAACCACCCATATAGCATCGTTATCGTTTGGCACTTCGCTGTAACATCTAGCAGTAATTCTTTGAGGACAAATCTTCATGCTGGGCAAAACCTCCTGTTGCCTCTTATGTGATAGCTTCTGTTGGTTAGTGGGTTTGTATGATGAAGGATATAGACCACAAATGTCACACAACCATTTAAATAAGTATGCAGAAGTCATATTTTGAACAAAACTTCAAAGACAGTATTGGCTTTTCGGCGTGGGTCAAAGGCGGCAAACGTGCGACACCGTAGGTACACCGAGTGTGAATCCTCTTGACCACCATGTGCCAAAGGTGATGCAAGTTATACATGTGACGTCACTGGTCTTCCCCCTTGCCACACGATGTCACACTTAGTTGACCCCTCCATTCCCCTTAATTTGTGACATAATTTATGGATGGCTCCTAACAGAGTATACCAGAACAAGGGCAACCGTGAATTTAGCACCGTGGTTGATCTTTGTACAGCGACGAGTTTCCACTTTTCCGAACTAAATCACTCGAGTGACCGATGCGGTTCAATCGTTAAACGCGCTTTGCCGCTCTCGCGGACTTCATTAAGCGCTTATTTATCGCGCATTACAGCGCGACACGCGGTCGGGCGCCAGCAGACCTGTTCATCATGCCCTGCAACATCACATGCGCCGCTCACCCTCCCGCAATACAAAATTAATTAATAGATTGCGCGCAAGGGCACAAAAGAGCCGAACCCATAAACATGAGAGGGCGTTTTCGACATTCAGTACTAATCGACCTACCAGCGTCATACAGATTTGGATCTACATAAAATAAGAATAATCTGGTGCAAAGAGCTCGTAGGAATATCTGTCGCTGAGAAGAAACGTAGAATTGTCGTTCGTTACGCTAAACACACGTCTACTGTAAATTAGATTTAGCTTCGTTGAAAAATTCAACAGTCAGTAGTAACTAGTGTAATACTTTTGGTTGATAAACTAGCTTCCACACCTGGAACGCTTGCAGTAGAGTCTTTTTAGTACCTTCCAGTATCTCGAGGTGCGATATCTGAATCCTATCTCCTTTAAACGAATGTTGGGCCACATGTTTATAGCTGAAAGGTAGCAAGTTAATGTGAATGATGTCTAAAGATATTAGAAATTAATACAGAACGAAACGATCCTGTACGCAGATGTAGAGCCTGCTTATGAAATAATGACCTAGACTTTATTTTTTGATTAAATGGGTTAAGCACATCTACTTCTGAATTTGCTTTTCAGAACGCCGAGGCTTAGCCAAGAACGTTTATTGCACTTTACACCTGCTACAGATCTTTGTATCGCAATTAAAACCTTTTACTAGTACTTTAAATTAATAACTATCACATATTCATTCTTCATAATTGAAATTAAATTCCAAAAACGGCATAGACAAAACGAAACCCTTGTAACTTCATCCGTCCATGTATCACCGTCATAATTCTGGCACCTTTAAATCATTTGTGATTAAGTTTGGACTTAAGAGAAGTTAGCGTTAATCGCAAAACAGATCTGAAAACAAATACCCCCCCCCCCCAAAAAAAAGTTACATCGAACAAAGGGTATGAAAATAAATTCGCGTACGCCTTTGAGTGTTCTACCGTTGAATCGAAATTAGTAAGTACAATCAATGCTTTCGGGATTTCTTTATTTAGTTATGTATTAGAGAGATATGAGCTCCCTTAGTAGTTTACAATGCTTCTCTAATTTTCCAACTATTTGACTGTAAAATCCGAATAACTTCAAGAGTTTCAACGAAAACTATTTTATAAGTAAGTAGATAGGCTATTCAAAAAACTGAAAAACCATCTTTGGAAGCATTTAGTCTTCGGTATTAATTGTTTTGTAAGGTAATTACGAGTGTTTGATTAGTTAGCTATTTTTGTTATACCCAGCACACGTTTCATAACAAATGTTGTTCAATGTTATAAGCATTTTCACTAACTTACGTATTGGGTAATTCAAATGCAGAGTATATTCATTTGAAAGCTTGAATAGAGCATCAACTTAATCATAACATGAGCCTGAAAAAACCTATCATATGCGTGTCCGACAAGATACTGACTTTTTTGATCATTAAAAAAATCTTCAAACTCTCTCTTCAAGAGTGGATAAAATGCGGGAACACGTTAGATATTTAATAGTTTACTGTCAAACTCC
The DNA here is from genome assembly GCA_031002005.1 of Vandiemenella viatica. NCBI lineage: Eukaryota > Metazoa > Arthropoda > Insecta > Orthoptera > Morabidae > Vandiemenella > Vandiemenella viatica. The sequence goes on from CM061920.1 coordinate 196,443,312, forward strand.
GTGTTGATGATTAAAGCTTTCAGGAAACATGTAGCTAAACAACCCAAGTCCAGTAACAGCTGCGTCGTAGGATTCAGGCAAAAAATGTTTTGAAATCTCTATCAAAGTGAGTTAAAAGACATTACGAATTTTTGCAGTCGAATGCTTCTACGGCAGGAGCCAACAGTTTCCACGATATCCCTGTAACGTCGAATGCTAGTATGAAACGCGACGTTTCTGAAGACAAGCGTCGGTCTTCTTTTAGGAAAAAATTGTAGAACACGTTGCTGCACAGTTCTGCCATAGAACTATGTCTACCGAAATTTCTGGATTTCACACCAGGATGCGATGTTAAACGACAAAGTAGAAACTATTACGAATCTTTGTGCCCTGAACTGAATGTCATAGGCATCATAGTGACTCTCCGCCCTAAAGGAAGGGGATTGGGAAAAGAAGCTTGAAGGGGATCGGCCATGGTCATTTAAAGTAACCATCCCGGCATTAGGCTCGGGAGACAAAGGAAAACTGAAATCAAATGCCACCTCGACCACAAAGGAGGCCTAAAGCGCAGGGGTCAGCCCGACCAAAATGGAAAAGCCTAATCCTTGTTTGTAAACGTGACAATTTTATTTATCTGCTCTCAAGATGCTAGTACAATTATAACATTTCTTCAAAATTGGACCCACAGGCATGACAATGCACACTAGGATTAGTTGTGCCTGGTGGAACAACCCTTGTATCATAGGTAGAGAGAATTCTTGCCGAGATATTATATTCTTAATTCTTTTTAGGGGTTTCGTTTATAAGCCCTTAAACATGGCCCCATAAAAATTTCAAGTGTGAGATAAGGTGAACAAGATGACCACGAAACAGAACCTTCCCTTCGTATCTACAGAAAGTTTGAATAAGATGTTCGCGAGCACCATGTGAGATGTGAGCTTGGGATCCATCACGTTGAACCGGTGTACCTCGACTAATAGCAAATGAAATTTGTTCCAACACAGTGCATTAATTGGTAGTGTATATGCTTCCACATCTAATTGCATATACAGCAGAAGAGGTAAACAAACTCGGAAAGGGACAGAGCGAAATTAATATTGCGGTATTGTCAAAGTAAAATGACAAACACATTAGGGATCGCGTCCGATGATTACTTACTTAAAATTCACGTTTAACTCATGAAGCAACGTCCAGTTGTAATACGTAACTGCTATTCAGTAAACACTACTTACCTCAGTATTTGCCATGAAATGAAATGTAAATTGGTTACGCACACATTACTAAAGTATTTTTTACTCTTTCTTTTTGCACACAAATAACAAAATATAAACTATAAATCACACAGCGTGTAATTTTTAGTTTCAAGCGATAGAAAGGCACTATAGTTACTAAGCTACCAGACCAAAGAGATACACAGGCGAGGAAATCATAGACATATTTGATGGATGGTACTCTATGCTACCTTTTCAAATTAGCAATTTCCAGAATATTAAACTTATAACCATTGCACTTACTGAAGCTACGTGGCTGATACCGCGACAGAGTGGAACGAGATCCCTAACTTTCCTTCATGTTCCAAATGTTAGTTAAAATTGTGATCCAGCAATGCTGCATGTATCAAATACTAAGCTCATCTCAGTTCATACATAAACATACAGTATTCTCATTTCCCTGAAATGTGTTGTCCCCGATAGGAGACAGTTTTCGTCTTGAACCAGCTTTCTGGCCTCGCATTCGTGAGATAGCGGATCCGAATCCCCGTCCGGTCAACCAGATTTGGGTTGTCCATGGTTTCCCCAAATCAATGCAGGCGAATGCTGGGATGCTTCCTTCAAAAGACCATGGCCGAATTCCTTCCCGTTCTTTGCCCTCCCGTCCTTTACAGTCTCAATTGACCTTGACATCGACGACCATAAACAACAACAACAAAATTGAACCAGCTGTATCTTTGTCTACTGAGCGTGATGGGTGAGCGGAAACGTTTGAGCCACGCGTTCGAGAAGGGTTGAAATCCTCGTCTGGCCATCCAGATTTCGCTTTTCCATGGTTTCCCAAAAACACTTCGTGTGAATTTCGGAATTATTACCTCAAAATATCACAGCCGAAAACCTTCCCGTTCACTACTTCCATTCCTTTCCCACCTCTAATGACCTGGGCGCAGCATAAGACAAAAAAAAAATCCCCACGCTTTTAACTATTACTTTCTTCTAGTAATAATATTACTACTGTGTTTTGGAATGTGTCTACACTTCATTTAGCAACATGATATGCTGGCCTCATTGTACATGAATGTATTGTTGGTTGCTTGTCCTGTAAAATTTACTGATGTATTATCTTCGGAACTAATTCCAAAAGAAAAAAAAAACTACGGAAATCCTGAGATAATGTATAAAACGTATACGTTAGAAGGCCATTGTTACAGCAGTAACGATTTTTTTTTTTTTTAAGTTAACATTCGCAACCATAAAGAGCAGCCACAGGTTACTGTTGGTCGATTGTTATGAAACTCAGAACTGCAACTGGCGTCTGTAGGCTAAAACTATCTTTAAATGAAAACGATAAAGTTCAACGAAATCGTGAAATTATTTGCTTATCAGAAAATGTGTTAAGGAATAGTTTTAAATAGTAAAGTCAAACATCAAAACACAGTAAAGAGCGGTAAAGATAAGATTCGTTTATCGAATTAAATAAATTTATAGAATGTTGCAGTTGTTGTACTTCAAAAATCTTTCACCACCTGAAAAACAGCTTAACGGACAGGCATGATGACTAAAGTAGTACAGAAAGCTTCAGAGGAGTAGATTGGTTACCACAGAATGAAATACTGAGAACGGAGCTCTGTAGGACTGGTACAGTTTACCTGTAAAGTTGTACATTGGTAAAGCACAAATATTTCACCTTACACTATCTGACCATTTTTTTTAAATTTTTTTTTTAATAAGTGTTGTTTCTAGTGAACTGGTTACATAAAGGCTATTCATTAGCCAGTTAGTAAAAGATACAATTAGGTTGTTTCGATAAGTATAACAGCATAATTTCAAAAATGATAAATATTTTGTTTCAGTAATTACTGTGTTAATGGGACAGACCGATCAATATTTCAATGATACTCCCAGAATTTAATAAAGAGCCATAAAATATCCTCTCTGCCATCTGGAATGTCAGTCGCAGACACATTTCGTCGACAGTTTTAAACAACATCGTCGACATCGAATGCGATTTGGAAATAAATGTTTTCCGGATGTTGGCGTATCGGCTGCAGCGGTGATTGTCAGTTTGCCACTAAATGAGGTTGTAAACGGGGCGTGCGAACGCGCTGCCGGCGGAGAGGGGAGGGCTATATTGCCGGCCGCTATTAATATTGATACCTTTATTAATACGTACAACTGCATTTCGACATAGGCAGGCCAACGCTCAAATGAGATACTGAATCGCTTAAAGCAGACTGGCCAATCCTAAAGATTCGTGACATTCAATGAAAAAAAAAAAAGACAAAAAAAGCAAGCATTCGCGCATGAAACGATTCATCCCCGGCAGGTTTACACAAAAACAATTTTTAATCTCTTTCTAGAATTAGAATCATATAATTTCTGTCAAAATAGGGTATTAACCTGGATAAATATTTTGATTCGCATAGGACAATACATTGCAGATTTTAGTTCTACGCTCGCAAACGAGACGGAAGCCATTTTACTTAAGCCTTGTTTCCAAGTAACAACAGATTTCATGATGGGGCATCAACGTGATTACATCATTTAACAAATTATTTGGAAACCTGTTAATTACCAGAGTTTATTCTGATGTATCGCCGACACTTCTGAGCCATGTGTATGTTCAAACTGAACTAACTATATAATCCCATCGGTTGACCCATTAATTAGTATAATAACCTAATATCTACATCCTTGATGGTATCTACTGTGTGATACTCAGTATCGGTAAGATTAAAGCTCTGATGCTTCCATTGTCCAGATTGCAAATTATAGTTGCTTGGTATCCTTATATTTACGTTAAAAAATGCATTCCAACGATACACATACAGCAACTTAAGTACGGCATGTTTAGTAATGTCAAGATTAAAATTTCAACAGTAAAATCAGTCAGTTCATAAAAACTGAAAATATTGGTGTGGTTGCACAATTGCTAATGGACTTTTCAAGAAAAATCAGGGTCCCAGTTACGCCTGGTATTTTTACTGACAATCTAACGTTCACCTATGGATAAGGTTTACTCCGATCATATGAGTCCAGCAACTACAGAGCCAGAATGTGCAGCAATTACCTTTATAACCAGGTAGCACAACCAGATTTTTTTATTTTATTTGCCAAGTATCGCTAACAGCTGTCCTCTCGACTAGAATAACATTATGGAAGATTGAAAAAATATGCCCATCACATTCCATGTTTTCGGGCTTGCATAAAGAACATAAATATTCTCGCATAAAGTATCCTATTTTGAAAATTGTTTCCAGTTTATGTCCAGTGCAAGCAGTTATGCATCAAAAGGTTAAAACTCTCTTTACTGATATTTAGCTCGTGAAATTCTACTAAAGAAGTGCCTGTTTATAATGGATCGTTACTAGCATTGTACCAGTGGTAGACCGAGCGAGGTGGGTAAGCAGTTAACGCCCTGGCCTCGCATTCGGCAGGACACCGGTTCGAATCCACGTCCGGGCATCCAGATTTTGGTTTTCCATGGTTTCCCCTAATTACTTCAGGTGAATCACGGGATGTTTCTTTCAACAAGGTCGTGGCCGAATTCCTTCCCATTCCTGGTCCCTCCCAGTCCCATCCTGCCTGTAATGACCTCGACGTCGACGAGGAGTAAAGCCATAAGTAAAAACAAAAAATATGGTATGTTTCTATGAGCTCATTTAGATTTTGTATATAGTTTTTTTTTTTTTTTTTTTTTTTTTTTTTTTTTTTTTACTTAAAAATCCCTTAACAACTTTTACAAAAGCCTACCAGACCATATTCTCATTGACGTTGGTGCCATTCTGAAGCCATTGTCTGTCAGCAATTTTCGGATCTAGGAACCAATAAAGCTCTCACCTTAAAACTGGCTGTTTTTACTAGTTGTGTAGTAAGCCACTTCCGGGAAGGGATATCACTTAATCAGAAACATTAGCGAATTAGTAAATATATAAGCAATCTGAGCAAAAAAAAAAAAAAAAAAAAAAAAAAAAAAAAAAAAAAAAAAATGGAAAGAATGTATCTCACCCACAAAATAACGTTACAGAACAGCTAGATGAAAACCAACTTCAAGTTACAATAACGATGCTCTCAGGTTTTCGGAGAGAAAAGATAAAATTCCTCTAAATTTTACAAATATTCTAACAGGCATGCTAGAAATGTAAGACCTAGAAACTAAGAGCTAAATAATCATTTAAAAAGAATTAGTTTTTTTAGCCCATGTTTAATAGCAAATATCTATTTTCAGACATGAATCAAACTTTTCATTGAACAGTTTAATCAGTTTAAAGTGACAGTCACTTTCTTTTTCACATGTTCCCTAGAGTTCTCATAAAAACTCTCAATCTCCTCATGCGAATGGCTTGAAGGTATCATAAACCTGTACTAACTGTACTTTGAACATTTTTGGTATAGGCTATCTAGAACCAGTTGTGGTACTCTGCTTGTTGTTTCTTCAGACACTGATGTCTTGTAGATGATGTTCATGTTTATTAGGAAACCAATCGCCATCCAGGTTTCTTTCCAGATTCACCGCATTCAAACATATTTCCAGAGTTCTTTTTTTTTTTTTAAAAAAAAAAAAGAGAGAGAGACAATCAGTATTCATCTTTACGGAATATTTCATTCAGACCAACAATTCTCCAGTATCTTGCTTTCTATTTTTTCTCACTTTCTTCAAGCCTGTCATAGCCCAGCAGCGAACGGTATTAGTAGGCACAACTTTGTAACGTTTGAATTTTACTAATCTGTTTTCTTGAGGCAACGAAGCTACTCCCACCAGTAGATTTGTATATGGGGATGTTTTATTTACCACCGAAAGACTTAACCTTTATGCCATTCATCATGAACTTTTATACGTGTGTCGCTTAATACGCGCATCTGTTCAAATAACGGTTGGTGACCCTGCCACACAGAGTTCCTCTCTGATCCAGTTCCACGCCTACATTAGCAAATTTTTCAGCATGAATTCACTCTGGTAAAAACTAATTCGATTTGAAATGACAAAACAAACAATATCAAGGGATAAAGTGTCGTTCTGAAGCCCGTAAATCTTCTTCCAACCCTCAAATTATCAGGGACATGATGCACAGATGAGAGTACATTTTTCACGCAAAACGCCCCTTTCCATCCACAGTTTTATGCACAGCGGAGAATAAACGAAGATGTGCTTATTTTGGTAACGCGTACCAAAAACATAGCACTTTGAATAGCATTCGGCTTTTGTGACTGGTCATACAGCCGCCAGAATTCTCATTGCAATCATGCTTACATTAAGCACTATGCCGTTTAATTGTTGGAAACAACACTTAAAAAGAACCATCCATGTCCATGTATGACCGTACTGAAATATTTTCTATCCCACTTAACCTGCTGCCAGTTTCTAACGAATCATTAAATACAATTTGCTGTAAAGGAGCTTAGTTAGTGTTTTAATGTATCTTCGAACCGCGCAAATTCTGTACTGAAGTATTCTGTGTTAATCTGCTTCTGAAAGCAGAAATTTTATTTTAAAGGTGCATTTTGAGAACCACCTACAAATCGTACTAAGGATGTTTTGAAAAACTATACCGACGTTTAATCCCGGGATAGTCGTTACTTCCCGTACGCAGTATGGGACACGAAATCTCTACCATAAAAGCATGATCCCAGCGCGCCAGGAACTACACCACCGGGTCTTTAACTGTCGTCATTGTAGGATGTAACTGTCACATTTTACCTAGTGACGTAAATTTAGACACGTTTCAAGTGGAAAGTAAAAAGGCCAACTCCCAAATCATATATTATTTCTGAAAGATGTTTTTTGAATAGGAGCCATGTTTCTCCGTCCATACTTAATCAAACTCGTTAAATGATTTATCATTTGAAAGATTAAGTTCCCCACTTTTGAAACATCGTTAATTAAAAAAGGAGGCAGAAATATGAACAATCAAAGTCACTGGAATGAGATAGTTCGGAGTCAAGCTGGTAGGTTTTATTTGCGTCGGTATGGAGTGATCGCATAAACTCTATACAGCAGTAACACATATTACAGAGATGATAAACTCTGTGTGTTTCCAAGAAAAAGAAGCTTGTAGGTATTTTTATTTCTATTGGGCAAACGTTTCATCATTTGTTTTAGTAATACGTTCTAATTGTTATACCTCGTACCTATTTCAGTTCACAAATAAGCAATTGGTACAAATTATCCGTTTTTTTTTTTTTGTTTTTGTTTTTTTTTTTGTTTTTTTTTTTTGTTACAAACCACCAATCTTGATATCCATTGTATATCAATCGCGATATTTTCGAATGGGTCACCTGGTACACCTATATTACTTTTTCACGTTAGAACCTATTTACCAAATCCTAAATTGAACTACCTTGATTTCGATGTGGGATGTGTGCAGAATGCCACTCCTCGTTTCACGTTTCTCCATCACCCGTTAATTATGGAAGTTCGTGTCTCCTCTCTTTAGAAAATTATGAGCGCAAACCTGTGCCAGATTCGCACTAGCACATTTCCACTAGTCGCATAATCCGATATAGGGAAGTCCGCTGTAAACATTTGCGTCCCGAAGAACCAATTCTGCACACCTGGCACGTTATTGCTAATCACGGGAAGGGAAATTTACGGTAAAGTCGTAGCAATTTTTATTTTCTTTTTCGCTTTGTAATTTTAATTAAAACCCGAATGTCTCTGCTGGCGCTGGTATTGGCAGGTGGTTTGGGAGGGGTAGGGTGGGGGGTGGCAGGGTGGCTTGTGGCCGCTATCTCGCGGGACCTCGCGCGTACACTGTTTGCTAATGGGAAGCGCTGCGTGGAAGTAAGGGTCGCCACACAGCTCACAATTCACATGGTAGCGCGTTAAGCTGGCTGTAAAGTACGCGCGTTGCTGCCGATTACTTTAAACAGTATTTTAGGACCTCAATAACATCAACGTTAGCTTGGGGAAGAAGAGGAACGGAGGACAGGTGGATTCATCAGTGAACGGTGTTAGCTTCCAGTTATGAAATTTTATTAGATGTAGGAATATAAACAATTATCTCTCTATTGGTACTAATAATTATATTAAAAGATAGGCCTCACAGTAAAACTGGTAAGAAGACAAGAAGCCTGATTGTAAAAGGTATAAAGCAGTAGTATAACACTGTAAAGAAACAGTGTCGGAGATGAAAATATTTTGTCAATTTACCTGAGCAACGACACTGTATGAGAATGTTTCCTTCCTATCGCAATTTCTTAGTTTGGGAAATTTCCATATACGCCGAAAAACATAGTAATTACATGTTCGTTAATACACATACAGTAATTGCTAGCTAATTAGTGCACGGTCACTGACTGGTTTGTTAAAACCATGGGATTACTGGAGATCGCGATACTATTACAACATTTTCCCGCAACACGAGTGATACCGCTACATCTTCCCGACACATTTACCTATGACGTAGCATGCCTCTATTGATGTATTCACTGCGCGCAGAACTATATTTGCACGGAAAACCGGTGTTTTCTTGGATTTTGATAAAATAAAAGCTACAAAAATTGAATAAAAAAATTAATCATAAAACATTATAAAATTACATATCGTTCACTGATTCCGCAAAAATAAAACATATTATTATGTCATTCTCTCCGCGACAGAAAGTAGTTCTAGCGGTATCGAGACCTCCAGTAAACCCAATCAAGGAAATGAGGCAGTATGCATCCTTACTCGCTAGTCGCTATCCGCCAGTGAACCAGCAATAATAGCAGCAGCTCTCTCCTCAACAACAGTTGCTCACTGACCAAACGCAATAGAACGTACATAGAGTTATTACATTAAGCCATCAATGTAACAAAAGTTGATTCATTTGCCAGTAGCAAATTAAGTAATGTTTGATTTCATTTTAATTTAATTGCGACGGAGCGTACACTACCAACATCCCTTCCCACAGTCTTTTCCATTTCATAAATTTTCGGCAATCACCTGAGTGACTTGGGGAAACCATGGAAAACCCAAATCTAGATGCTCGGACGGGGATTCGAACCGGCGTCCTCTGCAATGCGAGGCCAGAATATTAACCGCTCATCCACCACACTCGATGTCGCCAAATTCTCTTCTCCTCTCACAACCAGCCTTGCCACGAATATTTGTTTTCCTCAGAGCATAACACTTCCTTGTGAGTCGTATTAAATAAAACAAGAAAGCTCCCATTATCAATAACAACTAATAATTAGACACAGCGTTTAATTACATCGTTCATTCTCCTATTGAAACCTTCCTCCCTATATTATTTCAGAAGTTATTTTCTCACTCCTCAACAATGACAGTAAATAATCTACATTGTAAAATTTTGAAATGTCGGTCTATTAACTGATCATCACAAGTATTATCATCTCTCAGTCCATATAATTTTCTGGCAACCAGCTTTTTATGCTTGTTTTAAATATTTATCTTGTAAATATACTGCGGATTCTATTTTGCACTGTTATTTAGCCATAGAGAGATGTGCAATTGGATTGCTCCCAAATCAGGTCGCATATTTATTTTTCAAAGATCGTCGTGATTAAAAATCAGTATAGCATTCTACATGAATTAGTACATGATTTTTTTATATATTTATTTATTTTTTAAATGGAAATTGATATCACAGAACATGCACTATTTACACTAGAAATGACTAAAATTTCGGCGAAATTTTATGCGTTAAGTGTTTTGCTGCGTGAAGCAAGTAAACCGACTTTAATGAAAGGAGTACTAGAAACGTGCGTAGATCCAAAATGGATGCAGTGGAAAACGAGCTTAGAGAACATTACGAGGAGATACTAAGTTCGGTAGGCGAAGAACTCTAGTTTCTATTCAAGATGAGAAATTGTCGGTTTTAGCTGAATCGAATTGTGTGCACAACTAAAGAAGAAAATGCTTGTTAGGAAACAGAAGAGGAACAGAAAGGGGGTCCATTTCAAAAATAAAGATTTGAAGAAGATACATTACTGTCAAGAGACTAGTAAGACGGTGAAGACTCTGTTCTGTGTAGGATAAATGGGCTGAGACAGAAATATCTGTTTATGAGTAGCTTTTCGAAATACCATTTTTAAATAAGGATTTTCATAAACAAAGGATGTAGTGTTATAAGAAATAATACTCACGATCACTAGTTAAAAAATATTACTTTCAAATTTCTAGCTAGTTTGTAGTGTTCCAGTTGCTTGCAGATTTAATTTTAGCCAACGCTAAATCATAATTCTATTAGTAGTGGCGCAAGCTGCATTTTGAGATTTTAAAGTTGCATTTCATTACTGGAAAATGTCGCTGTTCGACAAAATACCCACAAATGTTTAGTTTGGTATAAGTGTACAACATTCCCGTGGTACCGACAATTTATTATCAATTTTCAGCATTTAATTCATTACTTTCGCAGCAGAATGCGCGTGAAGTGTCTAATATCTCCATAATTCGCCAGTATCACAGAAATGAATAGCGTTTAGGCGCGCTTCACACAGGAGAGACATGGTGCTCATTTATGGTGGAGACGTGGAGGGAACGTTACACTGACGTAACCGGATCAATCAGATTTTTTTTTTTTTTTAACGCCTTGTCGACGGCTACAGTCATTAGAGGCGGGATGGGACTGGGGACAAGGAACGGGAAGGAATTCGGCTATGGCTTTTTCTTTTTTTTTAAGGAAGCGTCCCGGCATTCGCATGGAGTGATTTGGGGAAACCATGGAAAACCCAAATCTGGATGCCCGGACGGGGATTCGAACCCGCGACCTACCGAATGCGAGGCCAGAACGTTAACCGTTCTTGCAATGTTGTAGGTGTACACTTTTTTCGTTATAATGATCCCTCAGGTGGTGTTCGCAGTCAATGTGTGAGTGTGAACCACAGTAATTCTTCATATAAATCCACAGTTTTCATCCGATCTCGATGAAACTTTGCACACTTATCCTTTGAAACAAGGAAAAAAATACTGTCTACATTTGGTTGAAAAATTATCTGTATAAATAACACATGTTGTCTCATAACTTCGAAATACGGCGATAGACAGACACGTTGGATATGATCGCCTCCGTACCGTATTTTCGTGTAGTGGACTGGCAGCTCAGTGGTTAAAGCGCTTGCTTCCGATCGTCGTGGTCTCCAGTTCAAATCTCCGTGGAGGCTAAGATTTTTAAAAATTGTTTTTCATCGTAAGAGTCGGGCCTGGGCCGTAGGTTATTCGGATTGAATGTTAAACTGTAGATATTAGAAAGTTAGGGGTGCAATGCGAGGGAAATCGTAGGTAGTCTTGCAGTGTTGTAGGTGTACACTTTTTTAGGTTATAATGATCCCTCAGGTGTTGTTCGCAGTCAGTGTGTGAGTATGAACCACAGTAATATTATTATAAATACGGAAGTAAGTCTCTCTCTTTTTGTTACGTTTTGACGACTAAATGGCTATATCGTTGTGATGGAATTTTATAAGGAAATCTGTATGAAGGGGACAGGATATTTTTTCCAGTATGATTAACAGTTGTAGTCACGAAATTTTGAGACCTTATCGAATGGTGACAGAAATATGTTGGAAATTGATTCTCTTCAAGAGACAGGTTCGACGGTACAATGATATAGTGTTAGCTTTCCTGTAATATTATTCCGACTCGATATTTTTTGGGACCAATCCTTCGTTACCAACAACTTTCTATATTTAATACTGGCAAAAAAATTCTTAATCCACGCGTGTGAAGTCGCGGGTACGAGCTAGTATACTATGAAATTCACAAAACCGTCCGTGGCATAGGGTGCTATGTACCAAAACTAATATCTCCTCTCTGCAGTCCAATCCCGAATTGCACGAGGGAAGAAAGATTCAAATAAGGATCAGTGCGGCACCTTATTTCTCTAATCTTATCTCTCCTGTCATTGCTACCCAAACAGGTTGGTTGACGAGTATTTCATCGCTTTCGTAAATACAGGTCGGGGTACGCACGTTTACCATTAAGTTCAAACGAAATCTGCGTCTACTGTCTACCAGAGAACCTCAGCCGAATCTACGAATTAGTTACGTGATGCTTTCGTAAGGACTGTGGCAAGCAATCGAAAATCGAGTGGCTCTTCTCTGTACCCTCAATCAGCACCACGCGAAACGGAATCCCAAACAGCACAACGGTAGTCCAATGTCGACGCGTGTGAGTTTTATACGCTAACTGGTTTGTTTGTGTATTATATTTTTTTCAAGATTTGTACAGTGCTATATGGAGATGTGATGGAAACTATTCAACATCACTCACTGAGAATGTTATAATAGGAAACTCAATCACCGAAGAAAAGCAGAAAAAACAGAGTACAAAATGCATAAGGGAATACCGGTGCCAATACTTTGTTGAATGTGGACATATTCCACATAAAGATAGATATTTTGCTGATGAAAAAAAAAAAGGAATTATCCCCCTTGAGAAAAACTAAAAACTTAATTTTAAGTTTTAAAGCTAATCTGTTTTGTTTAATTTCACAGCGATCTTTCGTTAATACTTGTTCTGAACGCTGCAATTTCAATGATTCAAATGTTTAAAATCGTAGAATTCAGGAATATTCTCAATGATTTCGGAAAACCACAAGTTGAACTCAAAATAGCCACATATTTTGATAATTAAAACGCGCCATCGCGCCATTTGGAGGACCGCGCCAAGCGCCGTTTCGGTGCAACGCTTAACAATTCCAAGAGACGCGGAACCGACCACAAAGAGGCGCCATCTCAGTGTGAATTGAGCTAGATATCAACACGGAAGCGACGTTATAAGGGGGCGTCCAATAATGATGTGAGGTGAAATAGGGGGGGCGGGGGGGGGGGGGGAGTCCGGCGAAACCTCACGAAACTTCACCAAGGGGGAGGCCAATGGAAAAAGAAGGTCTACAAATGACGCGATAGTCGATTTTAGGGGGGTATTTTGGGCCAAAAACCGACTCATTTTAGAGAGAGGGGGGGGGAGGGGTCCGACCAAATCACACGAAGTTTCACCAGAGGGGGGAGGGGGGTCCGGAATTCTGGAAAATCACCTCACGTCATTAATACGTTGCGTCCGCGCGAAGCCTTTACCAGACGTTCGCTACACGTGTCACACTCCCTTTTGTATTTTTGTTTGTTTGTGGCTTTGCGCCTCATCGATGTCGAGGTCATTAGAGGTGGGAAAGGACTGAGGACAAGGTACAGGAAGGAATTCAACCATGGTCTTTTTGGAGGAATCAGGAGTGGTTAGGGGAAAGCATGAAAAACCCAAATCTGGATAGCCGGACAGGGATTCAAACCTGTGTCCTACCCATTGCGAAGCCAGAGTGTTACCACTCACCCACCAATCTCGATTCACGTCTCTTCTGTGTGAATTGCGCTTAGTAATTATATTTCTTTTTGTAGAAATGATAGTAAGAATAAATCAAAACATGTAATTTATATACTATAGTTTTATAACTGATGTGAAATAAATAAATTTTTGAAAATACGAGCTGATGGGGAGCAGTTAGCCATATGATGAAAAAAAAATGTAACTACAGTACTTCTTAACTCACATTTCTGAAAATGTTAAGTTTACGATGATACGTGTTTTTTTTGTCATTTTTTATTAAATAGCTCTGTACATAATATCATAAACTTAAACAATTGGACTTCCAGTAGTCGAAATATTATACCCTGATTACACTATTAATTTTTTTAATAAAGCATATGAATTAACATAGATATTGTATCACAATATAGCTAATTCATACAAAATAAAACATATGAAGTTATGCATATTGTAGCCGACTTCTCCACAGTTGTTTGGTAAATTAAATGTTAATAAACTAGTAATGTTTCAATTCAGGGTTACGTTAAGCATTATTTAATCAGTTTGTAACTAAATTTCAACGTAGATTCGTCACTGATGATGCATCGATGAGAAGTGAAACTGTACGGTATTAAACCATATAAAAACAGTTGCATAAGAGTTCTTCATTAACATTTAATATGAAGTTATGTTCTAAACAAGGTCGACGAAATCTTGTAACTAACGAGACATAATAATGATAATTTAAGAGAGAGAACATTTGAGTTAAAATTGATTGAGGTTGAAATAGAGAAGCCAGAAACTCACTCTCACCTTTGATAAGCTTTTCCAATAACTTAAATTTCAAACTATCCATTCGTTTCCAAAAAAGTAAAAATTATTTTGCGGAGTAAATGTGTAATTAACCAAGTGTAAAAGCTTTATGAGTCCAAACTGCTTTATCTCGAGATAAATTCGATCATTAAATTGCCTTATATGTAACACATTAGCGGCGAAAGTTCTCAGATTCCTTTCCTTTTTCATCACGCATGATCGTTGTTATCATGCATGGATAAAAGCATTTACTGCCTGTGCATCACCAAAATTTTCGTTGGTAAATGCATATTTATTTCATTGCAGAAAGTAATGTAAGTGTATTTAAAGAACGCATATCGGAGACATGTAAAGAGTATGTTTTACATTTCCGCAGTTACGAAGATCGGAAAACTGCTGATGGGGGTCTTAATACGTTGGAAGCGTTGTCCCCTACATCCGGCCTGTTGAATTTAACTTAATGCGCCTAATTTGGTGACACACCTACCCCCATTAAGGGGCTGCGGGAGACCGCTATCAGATAGCAATGATGACATTGCGTGCCACGACTAGGGCGTGGTAAAGTCTACGGCGGGAAACGTAAGCTGGCTTAAAATATACCTCTGCGTTGTCAATCGCCAACACACACACTGATCCTGACAGTCCCGGAAGTATTATACGTAATATACATATTATTTCTAAAAGTTTGTTTCTGGGATGGGCGTTTAGTTTGAGAAACAGTTTTCTAGAAAATTAACTGAATGTAACGCAGGAAGATACTTTTATGCTGCAGAGTAATGTAGCAATACTAACTTACATATGACGTGCCTTCAAATACATCTTATATCTTCTTCTTTTTTAAAAATATCAAGAAATTGAAACGTTATTTTACGGTATAATCTTCCTCTGTTTCAATGCCTAACGCCATCTTTTCGAAACCTTAACGACCCTCAAATGATGCAAAGACAGATTACACGATGTCAGTTACGCAGTGATTTAAACGATCAGGAAATCTAATTTAAAAAATGCAAGCAGCAACGTTGACGCCTTTAAAGCATACCTCATTGTGAATTTCAAAGAAAAGATGCAAATGCTCAAGTCGTCAGCAGTAAATAGATAACATCTGTAACAGCCTAATTGATATGCAATATTTATGCCTATTGTAGATATGTAAAATGCTTCATCAAATTTCAGCTTGAGTTAGTTGCACTGCTAGTTAAATCTAAATTTTAAATGCACTACTCTTAACCAGCTAAATCCTAGAAAAAATTTCTATGACTAAATGAAAGAAATATGGATGGCTGCGCCTATACCACTGAACCAATCACAAGTTACTGATGTTACACACGCTTTTACTAAAAAAAATAGAAAAGATATAAAAGAGTTAATTCTAGGGATCATGGTCCAAAAGAACAAACACACCATTGTTTGAATAACGGCGGAATTGTGACAGTTGGCTTTAGTGGGGCGCGTGGAGAGCATTCCTGCTCGCTAACAAATGAGCAGCGCGCTGCGAAACTTTGTGAACACGAATCACGGCGGAGCGTAACAGGCGCGATAATTTATTCAAGTTTCCGTTCTCGCGCTCTCTCTTCCCTCTCCGGTACCACCTTAAATAAAGTTAGGGATTAAAATATGCGATAATGCTAATTTACAGCGTCTTCCCTCCGCCGCCTTAACAATAGCAATTAAGCAAGATTGAGGATTCGTCGCCGCACGAAAGAGGGGGGCTCTAGACTCGTCCTTCTTCTTTGCGTTTTATATCAAATATTAATGCCTCACGTCGAGAAGAATTTACATACGAATTGCATTAACAGCCGTATCAGATTCTAATCCAATAATAGCGGCGGGCGCAGTTATCTGCCGTCGTATTTGTTGCCATTAGAATGCTGAGTAATATGCTTACCGCATCGTTAGAATACATTTACGTGTAAATTCTTGAAGCCTGATTAATGGTCCTGGCGTTGAACAGTACTTGCAGATCGGACGTCTTCCGCTCGAGTGAATGATCGATCTATGAGGCAGTATAAACGAACGCATTGTGGCCGAGTGAACTACACTGGTAAGATGGCTTCATATCCAATAATAAATGATAATCAAGTGCATCCGCCTACTTCTATCCACTTTCCTTATCTACTGAAATGAATTTAATGCCCTTCACTCTACAATTCCTTTTTCCTATAGCCACTATTCTCCTTCATTTGTAAGTTCGTAACTAAATACGTCTTCCAACAGTATTCCACTATTATAAACGAGTCTCAGCCAGATTTCCATACCTTTGCGATGTTAGAGCAAACTAGTAATTATTATTGTTATTATAAATAAACTTCTAGTGATATTAGGTAATTTATAAATGAGAATGTTAGTGGAGCAAGATGCAATTCTGGTCTGACAACAATGAGTGAACTACACACAGGTTTTGCTATACAAGAAAGCACCGCAAGGGCTAGCGTGATCTCAGTCCTTGTATATAAGATTTAATTTTACCTGCCTGAATGAGTTATTGAGTTAATCGCATTCAACGAATATGTACCTGAAATTTATCACTTTGCGATGTCACATCAAAATTGAAACATAGGCTGTACATTAATCGAAGCCCCATAGAACAATAGTTTTGCATGAATCGCGTTGAACGAAAATCTGTCGCTAATGTTTTTTTTTAATGTCTCAGCTTCTCGACATCATATAAAAATTAAATATATTCTGTTTTACCCGTGGGACCACTTGTTGATTATTAAACGAAACCTCGTCAAATGCAGTTCATATAATAAAATAGCGAATAACAGATAGTAAATCCAAACCAGAAATGCTAGGAGTAACGCACCTCGAAATAGATCGTTTCTAACACGGCAGATGGTTACAATGTTTATTTGCTAGCCAGTGCACTCCAACATATTGTTAATTGACTGTGTAGGCAGAAATGTACTTATCCTCTATTGTCATCGTCATTATCGTTGGGGACCATCTCCGGTTTCCCGGGTGTGGTTTACGAGCCTTGGTTATTATATACGATTGTTTTCCTCCTTTTCCTGTCCAGAAAGGTTTTTCTGTCTGTGATGTACTCCCAATTCCAGCCTCTTCTCTCTACGTCCTCCTTCAGTTGGTCTGTCCATCTTCTTCTTGGTCTTCCCACTGGTCTTTTGCCCAGTATCCTTTTTTCCAAATAAGTTTTTGGCAGTCTTTTACTAGTCATTCTCTTCACATGCCCAAACCATCGAAGTCTTGATGACCTAAGTCTCTCTTCCATGGATTCCCTTAACTCTAGGTTTGATCTAATTTCATCATTCTTTATGCGGTCAAGTCTAGTTTTCTGGAGGGCCGTTCTAAGAAACTTCATTTCACATGCTTGGATCTTGCTAAGGTCCCTTGATGTTAGTGTGCATGTTTCCAAAGCATATGTGAGAATAGTAATGAGATATGATTTGTAAAAGACAATTTTTGTTCTTCTGGGAACCTTCATGTCCCATAGTAGGCCTCGCACAGTACTGTAGAAGTTGGCTCCTTTGGTTACTCTACTCACTATTTCTAACTCACTTCTACCATTATTGGCAATTATGCTCCCCAGGTAGCTGAATTGGTCAACAACTTCAACTTCGTGGTCTTGTAATTTTATATGATAGTCTGTATTCTTTCGGCTTATTTTTAGTGTTACAGTTTTTGTTTGATTCAATTTCATTCCATATTCTTCAAACTTATCATTCCACATCTTCAATTTGTTTTGTATTCCTTCTTCTGTTTCATCCCATACTGCTACATCATCTGCAAACACCAGTGCCTGTAGATCTCTAATGAATGTTCTTTTTAGTTCTTTTAAGATGTTATCCGTCACCGCTATGAACAGAAGGGGTGAAAGGGCACTTCCTTGTTGTACTCCTTTGGTTGTACTAAACCATTCAGAGTAACCATCCCCAACATTGACACAGCTCTTGCAGTTATTGTACAGCATTTGGATCTTTCTTATGAGGTACTCTGGTATTTCAAGTTTTCTTAGACTTTTCCAGATAGTTGATCTAGGAACATTATCGTATGCCTTTTCTAGGTCCATAAACACAATAATTAGGTTTTTCCCTCTTTCCCAATATTTTTCCACCAGCATTCTCAAGGCAAATATTAGGTCTGTTGTGCTTCTTCCAGCCCTAAACCCATGTTGTTCCTCTTCTAAGATGGGCTCTAATATTGTTCGTACTCTGGCTTCAACTATCTTTTCCATAATTTTGAGGCCGTGGGATAGGAGGGTAATACCTCTATAGTTTTCACTTTTCTTTCTGTTCCCTTTCTTGAATATAGGAATTATCACCCCTTTTGTCCAGTCTTCTGGTATTTGGTTATCATTCCATATTGCTCTGAGGACTCTATACAGCCATTGTATCCCTGGTGGACCGGCAGCTTTAATCATGTCGGCTGTAACTTCGTCCTCTATTGTATTATATGGAAATTTCTTATGTGGTGAGACAGGTTTCTCGCTTGACAGCTTTCTACGCAATGCGCTATAGTGCAATAGCTGATCTGTGACTTCGTAACCCAAAGATTTTTCTGCATTAAAGGTTTCAGACTATTCATGGTGAAAAATTATCTGCAGCCCTCAGGAATTTCCAAGGAGCTACATAATTACAAACCTCTCAGAACTGCTGCAACAATTATAATGTTTCCTGAATTTTTTCAAAACTGAATGTCTGTTATTTCTTGCAATCCATTGTTAGTCCTGGTGGCCTGTTACGGCCCTCAGTCCATCTTCTTGGTGGTCTTCCTACATCTCTCCTGCCTCTGGAGTAGTACCCGAGGATTTTTCGTGGGATCTGAACCGTTTCCACTCGTAATACGTCCGTCCAAAATATTCTTTAGTTTTGCACAGTTTGGAGAACTAGTTTAACTTTGAGTTACTTATGGATTTCATCTGATATTTTTCTTTCTCGCAGTGTGTCAGTTGCTCTTCTCATGAATCATGAACAGTCATTATTCTCCTTCTATCACCTTTGCGCGGGCCTCGCTGCCGTACAGTAGAGTAGGTTTAGTCAGGATGTTATATAGTCTGATTACATCCAGCTCTCACTTAGTAGGTCCAATAGTTATCATCTGGGCAGCAGTGTTGGTCCCCTGGCTAAACCATGTGAGGGGAAACTATTGCCACGCATGTTTGATAGGAACTATCAAAAGCTAAAGGAGTTAACCCGAACAAATAAAACAAGCGCTGACCTTGAAGCTTCAACGTGGCAGCCCCACAGCCAGACTTGTTACTTCTTGGCTAGCAACCAGTTGGTAGGAGTAAATGTTTAGCTTTCAAGTCTCGAAGAAGAAATGTCTGCAGATATATCACGAAACTCTTGTATTCCACGCTAGAGGTTACCAACCGTCCGATTTTCGTCAGGACTGTCCGATTTTAACGTGATTTGTCCGGTTCACTACATGCGGTCGGAAATAAACATTTCGGTTTATTAAGATATTTTAAAAATGACTGGCTAATGGTTTTTTAGATGTGTAGAAAGTAAACTAGATCCCCGCGTCTCGCTCCTTATTCCCCCACCCGCTGAGCGTAATTCAACTGCTTCGTTCTACGCATATCTGATTAACGTGAAGCGTTACCTACTCTATGCCGAAGACGGAACGTCGTGCTCGTTTTGTTCGTGGAAACTTAAAGATTGAATAGTGTTATCAATTTGTACGTTACAAATACACAATGGGTGAGTTATCAAAGAAAATGCTGAAAATTGTTATCGCTTCAGGAACGAGTGATTGTCAAATGATGGTTTTCAAACTTAGTTGCGCAAGGAAAACGATTGCACCGCATATTGTAAAATGTGTAAAATTACTTTTTCAGTGCAATTTGATGGCATAATGACAGTGAAACGCGGTTTTTTCCGCAAAGGTTTTTGTTATTTTTTAGTTTACGATAGTTGCAACAATTATTTGCAAAAATAAAAATAAAACGAATTGCAGCAGCCACAGCCAATTACTGCTCCGTTGAGCAGAGTAGGGTGGAGTGTGTTGTCGCTAGGCATTTACTCCAGCTTCATTTTGATGGCGCATTTCTTCTCTGTTGGTTTGTCGTCACTTTGGCTGTAGATGTTTTCTTGAACTGAGTGGGTGCCACCGCGACCTTCTTCCTCAGAAGTGGTTGGCCGCAATTTGTGTCGTTCCATTAACGCTGCCTCAGGGGGGCAGTGGTGTCTTCTTTTGATGTGAGGTGATTTACGAGCCTTGTGAGAAGAGTGATGAGTGAATCCAACCTTTCTTCTCTTTGATCGGATGATTCACGGGTGGTGTGGTCGGATGATTCTCTGCCGGTGATCTTTTGCCTGGGTTGACTCTTTGGTGGACGCCGTCTGGTGTGATCCACGTGATGCTTAGTCGTCTCCGTTGGCACGGCCTCTTGGCGTCTTGTTAGCGGAGAGCAGTGCGATTTCCGGCGCTCCTCGGGCCGTGTGGTAGCAGTAGGGCAGACAACGCTCTTTTGCCGTCTGGTTGCGGGCTGCGTATGTGACCTGCTACTCGGATGAGGATTCTTCCTACTGCGTTGCTGCTTCCATGCTCGGCAGCCGCGATAAGAAGCAGCATGTGAAGAGCCGCAGTTGCAGCAAACGGCGTCTTCGCGACGCTGGTTGCATTCTGCGACATAATGTCCACCACCACAACGAACGCATCTTGCTAGCTTTGTGCATTCGGTAGCAAGATGCCGGAATTTTTGGCACCTGTAGCACTGCACCAGCTTGCGTGGCTGTGGTTTTTCTGCAGATTTCTGCGTAGAAGTGCCGGCCTTCTTCGTCCTGGGGCAGGAGAGTGTGACTTCATAAGATATGGAGTCTTGCTGCAACATCTGGATGGCGG
The DNA here is from genome assembly GCA_031002005.1 of Vandiemenella viatica. NCBI lineage: Eukaryota > Metazoa > Arthropoda > Insecta > Orthoptera > Morabidae > Vandiemenella > Vandiemenella viatica. The sequence goes on from CM061920.1 coordinate 196,464,354, forward strand.
CTTCAAAGTCTTCAGGGCAGGACAGCAAGATCTTCAGTCCCAGATGGTCTGGCCAGCTGAATACAGGAAGCTTCATGGCACTCTGCATCTGAGCCAGTAAAATGCAGTAGTTCCCTGCATAGCTGACGGTGATCGGTGGTACTGGGCCTACTTGTGCGGTAGGGAAGATTACTGGAGCTGGTGAGTCAGGCTCACCATTTTGAGAAGGCGAAGGAGTTGGTGAAGAGGGTTGTGTGGGCCTTATCGGCGTCGTCTTGAAGTTGCGGTACGTCTTTGGGTTGTAGCTGTAGGTCTGGAACCTTCTTTTGGTGTCTTCAACATATTCCTCCCAGACGAAGTCGCTGGCCAGTGGGGTTGGAAACACGAGTGCCTCCGGCCACGCCTCGACTCCTCCAACAGGGCGATACTTATTGACCAGGTGTCGGTGGTCGCGGCTTGTCAGGGCCTTCTTGAAAGTGGCAGCGTTGCAGGTGGGAACCCGCCAGCTGAACTGAAGGCCGTCAAGGATGACTGAGATAGCGAAACACCATTTCTCAGGGTTGCCTCGTGCAAGGCGTCTTTTCCAAACTTTAAAGGACCAGTCTTCTGGTCTGACTTCTTCCACAACACGTTCAGTGGCCCCTGGTGGAAGGTGGGAGGCCTCCACCAAGAAGCCAACTTCCCGCGGGAAGGCGCCAGGTGGTTTGAATTTCTTCCTCCGTTTTGCCTTCTTGTTTACGGCAAGCTTCGCGGACGACTCGGAGGCGCTACTAGAAGCTGTAGTGTCTGCCTTAGTGAGAGCAGATAGGCACGAACGAGTAGACTTGGCTGCACCAGTCTGCACAGGCGACGTGGATTCCATCGTGATTCCCGTAAAGTTTGCTTTTTATATCATATCCTCTCCCCCCCTCCCCCCACTCCCACCCCGCAACCTACAGGCATATTTCCGCTCGTAGAAATATAAAAAGTTGTCAAGCCTATTCCACGCTCGTATTACCATCTACAGTCTTTGTCCTACTGTGACGACTTTGGCATTTTCTTTTCTTGTTTCTGACTGATCAATGCCTTCGAATATTACTCAAAAATTATTTTCGAATAAGTGTCCAAAAAACACCTTAATTTGGAGGAACAGTTGTTAGTCACTCACGACCAGTACAGACAGTATAATTAATGATTATGAAACCCTACAAAAATTGCTGATCCTAGTGGAAATGTGTGATCGTTTCATAGAGCTGCAAAGTTTTTTTAATCCTTAGGACTGAAGATATTGTCATCTTATACTAATAAAGCAAATCATGGGAATAATATCAACAATCAGGCGATAGTTTTATTTCAGCACTGTTGAAATACACATGCAACTTTATAAACCGCCGACATGCTCTCACTCACCTTGCGATATTCAGTATTCATATTTCAATGGAATTCCGTCATGCAGATCAGAACTGAGCCTTTCTATAAATAAGTGATTCTCAAACTGTGGCAAGCGGACAATCTGTGCTCCGCGAGGCTAAACCGTTGGTCCACAGACAAAATATTAAAAATTTAGTCATGATAGAATTAATATATGAAAAAATTAACATTAAGTGATAACATGACATTACTAGTCTTCATGTCTTTTCCGTAGTTTACTTGCTCCTTTTGTAGGTTTATTACATTATAATTCATCTGGTTAATAAATATTAAGTGTGTCACCTGTAATATTTAATTTCCAATTTCATAATTGTGTTTCCACAGGAATTCGAAACATTTTTTTCAGATTTAGTATGTTATAATGGTACAATACAATTTATCACGAGTGTTAATAATATACTTATACACATAGGTAAAAAGTTAGACCCATTCAAGTTAAAGGTTGGTAGAATTATTTTTGATACTTACTGGCCCTCTGGTTGAAAATAGTTGAGAAATGTTACAATGAACGTCGCCCTTTAGTTTTTTTTTAAAAAAACAACTAAACAAAAACTTTTTTGGTTCGTTTTATTGTTTCTCATAGTATTCGTATTCGAGATTTTTACACGTTTGCAGGCGTTCGAAACAATTTTCGTAACAATTTTTTCATCCTGTTTTTGGTAAGTTAAAACCATGGCTTTGAAAGGATTCAACAGCTTCTTGAGGTGTTGAAAATCGGTGTCCAAGCATTTACAAAAAGAATTCTTCAGGTGATAGATAAGGAGAATATGGGCAATGAGATGTTTACTCCAAAAATAATAAATTGTTTGAAATGCTGTGTGAGTGCTAGTATTGTTAACAACAATATATAATTGCATCCATGACTTCTGTAAAATTATTGAATACCAGCATTAATTGTTCTTCGAGCCTCTTTCAACAGCTTTTCGATTCAAGGACCAGTAAAATGTTAAAAATAATTCTACGGACCACAAACCACTACGCACTCAATTTTTTAATTTATGACGTATTTGTATTAACCTTGTTCCCGGCACCTACCGCGGTCCCGTGAGACTTATAGGCCTGCTTATTAATAACGGTAATTTGCTTAATCCTCAAATGAATAACACTCCCTTTGACGACGACTAAAACAGTATTTAGTGAACATATCATTACAGTAACACTGCAGTTTTATCCTCATATCCGGCAAATACAATGGTTCTTAGAAGGGCTGGCTTATAGCTTAAATACCTATCATTGATATGAGTGCAATATTCGTTTTGTGTGAAAACTTTTACTATTTTTTGTCAACTTTCATTCAGAAAGAGTTAATTTTTTAATATTCCGCCTGAGGACCACCTGTCCCATCAGCTTGTGAAACACTGTTCTACACCAATGGTCGGTCGTGAGATGTACAGTAAAACAAAAAAACAAGCAATCATTTTTTGGGAAGTGAATCGCGAACGAACCACTTTTGTTGGATTCGTTTTATCTTGTAACAACCAAACTGTTGATTTTTGCTTAGTTTCCGGCTCGTACTAATATATATCAAAGTCTTATTCTATGTTAGACGTTACATACGGATTTTATATTTCCTCGTTCTATTTCTTTTTATATATATATATAATTTCGTTACATCAATTGACGGAAGCCTGTTTCTGAGTTTCGGTCAAATTATGATAAGCTTATAGAGAACATATCTTTTTCACAACTAAATGATCTTGCAAGATCGAATGTACTGCAGTCTCCGATGTGCATAATGATGCCTCTATTTCACGGTAAGTCACAAGCCGATCCTCTTTAATTATGTTGCGCACAGTAGGGATGATTTTTTGGAAAAACAACCAATTTTCGTCGACCTTCAGGAAATTCATCGCTGATCATTACGAAATTCTGCAATCAAATGGAAACAGTCTCTTCTGATGTTGAACGAAGCAATTCGAGGCATTGTTGTTGCGCTAGAACTTTGGCTAAAATCGGAAAAAAATCCTCCAACTAAAACATTTACCTAAACTTTCGATTATTTCACGAGACTGTCATTTTAATTTAAAAAAAAAAAATCCTCCTGTGAACAAACTACTCGGCCGATTTCTTAAGGCCCGGTCAAACAGCGCGGCCTACCGCGCTACGAAAGCCCAGTCAGCGGCGGGCGGCGCGGCGGGCAGGTTGTGAATTCCACAGAGTCCGCGGCGGACAATGGTGGACGAGTCAGAAAGTCTCATTCGGTGCGTTCAAGAATGTTCATTTTTATAAGAATCTTGGCATTCCCGAGTACAAAAACATGCCAAGAAAGCAAAAACGTGGAATGAAATAGCTGAAAAGGTCAACCAGACAAGAAAGTATACATTCATTTATTTTATACAGCATCTTTTATTTCCCATGACCCATAGATGCAATAATATATTAGTATAATTATCATAAAATTAAAATGAATTTTCATTGTTGAAGTAATATTTAGAAAATGGTTTCGTACCGCATAGGCAGGATCGGTTAATCTTTCTCTCAATCGACTTGAGGTTGAGAAAGCATTGGCATGTGATTGTTATTATTGTGTCACCTTGTAGTTCAATTTCAGCTAACTGTTTTGTGTAACTTCTTACGAAATTGTGAAGGCAACATGTAGCTTTGACAGCTTGGTCTGTGCTATCTACATTCAACTCTATAAGCCAAAAAAATATACGCCACGTCTGAGCTAAACTTCTAAAGGTATTTTCTACTATACGTCGTACCATACAAAGATGTTGAATTTTTTTCCCCTTTCATCATTTACAGCTGTAGTTTTTGCAAAAGGGCGTATTAAATAAGATTGTACTTTGAATCTTCCATCGCCTAAAAATACGTGAGGAATGGGCGTGTCTGTATCAGGTAATGGTTTAGGCGGCAGGATAGTTTTGTGAAGTATAAACTGACTTTACCGCCTTGAACTATTTAAAGCGAACAGAAGAAGCAATCTTCTTCGTCGGATGAACTGCTAGACACGTTAGTAAGGAGAGGGCAGACACAAATAAAAAAAATGAACTACCCCTTCCTTCGTCCACGATTGCTTCAACTCTGGTCCGCCCTTCAGCTGCCCGCGCTCTGTTCGTCCACTACAACTTCGGCGGACTGCCGTCAGACCGCCGCGTTCTGGCCGCGCGGGCAGTCCGCGCTCTGTTTGACCGGGCCTTTAATTTGTCTTAACAACACGTCATAAATTTTACAACGACAGAAATATCACGTCTCAATAATCTATCTAGTGGTCATTTGTAAAGACTTACCCTCATATAAATTGTAGTAAAACAGCCATATGTGGCTACCCACAATTTTAGGATTTTGCTGAAACGAAGCTTACGAGTTCAATTCGTAGTTCGGCAGAAATGTGGTGAAAAATCTTCTTGTTCTTTATGTGTTCTCAACACATAAGGAACGTGACTAGCCTTTACGTGATCACAGTTTTGAATTGTGGAACTGGTGGAATCTGCACAAGACCTCAAGTAACTTTATCCATTGTCGAAACACATTGTGTACTTGTGAAATACGCCAAAGGCAACATGATTGCTATTCCACATTAAGAAGTATGTCCCTTCCAGATGAAGGATCATCATGTTAAATAACCTCCAGTCTATCCGTTCGCGTTAAAGGGCTGGAAAGGTCCAACGGACTCAGGTTCAAATAACGGGCCTACATAATTCCATCGTGATTTTTAAGACGGTTTTCTGTAACTATCTAGTAAAATGCCAGAACGATCCCCAACTTCCTCCTCATAAATTACATATGTCACAAATAAAAATACAATACTATCATTCAGGACTCTGATTGTTTCAGCTCCTCCAGAAGTATAATTCTCTCGGCAGAGGTGGTAAACGCGAGCAGCTATAACAGCGCAACTAACTTTGACCGAACCACCCCCCAAGAGACGTCGGCGGCCAAAAACAAGCAATACCTACAGCTAACAAAAAAAAAAAATATCATTTAGGCTACGAGATCGAAATGTAAGACATGGACTTCAATTCTGCCATTTTGTAATATTCCACACGGCAGTTAATGATGAAGTAAGCCCCTCTGCAGCGTGAAACTGGTTAAGCGCTGTCCACATATCCCAATGAAAATTGTTTGTTTTCTGAATGGATCTTTAAGTCTCATCTACGATCAGATCATTGGAGCCTGGAGAGGATTATGGAAAAGGGGAGGATAGATGCCATGGTATTTATAAAAGCATTCGCTTGTACTGATTTCTAGAAACCAGGTGAAACTTGTATTAATTAGGGGACGTGGGTGAAAATATAATTATAATTTTATCACCTCCAATACCTGCATTACCTTCATACCTTTACACGTGAGTTATTAGAATATGAAAATAAAAAATGAAATGATTTTAAATGGTTGCAAACAGGTGAACTAGAAGGGAACTAGAACCATGAATATTGTACACAAAATAATATCCCATTTATTGAGTCTTATGGCTTATACAAGGCCGGGTAATAGTTAACTTTACGTTAAACATATTCCAAAGGCAACAAAAACAAGCAATACCCGACGTTTACAATCCGCCGATGAAAAGCAAAGATAAAACAGAATTAAATATTTCAACAAATAGCAAAATCAACATATTATCAACGTGGCAACACAGGCCATCAAATTGAAGTTAACATTTACTACAAAAAGGAGTATCCCAGGGGTGCCATATAAAGTTAAAAAGCATCGTCTTGAATTTACACAAATTAGCAAGATGCTTAGAATTTGAAATTAAAAATGAAAATTAGCTAGCTCAGTGATTTTACGACGGGAGCAGAGTCTTATCTCAGTGCCGCTTAAGGGCTCACAAGTCTCGTCAAAACCCAATGAATCGTGACCGTATGTTCCGGTACTTTACCATGAATGCATCGTCGTGATGAAGTGTGACACGCACAGTGCCACTGCAGCTGAGAAAGCCAGGTTAGCGGATACGACCGCGTTACCACAACAGCTTCCAGATTATGGCAGGCATGCCATACAACTTCTCGCTTCCCAGAGCAAGAGAGTGTGATCAGAAACAGTCAGTGATCACCGGACGAGAGCGTGTCGGCTGACACGTCTGCACAGTGGCTCGTCCCGGCAGCAAGTGTCCTCAAAATGGCCTCTTCTCTTCTTCTTCGGCAAAGTCGTCTCCCACTCGCCACATGCAACAGAATCCCTTGAATTAACATTTGGGAACCCCTATAAACGTTCACGATTGGTCATCGATCCATGTCCGTCGTCACGTGTTTTATATCGCGGCCAGCATTCGCTGTCTCCGTTCGCGCACTTTTTGCCTGACCTCGACCAAGCATCGGAGAGGGGTGGGTTCAGTGCTCCCGTCTAACGTACCACCGCTGTTGTGATCGTCGGCGCCGCTAAGTCGGGGGACCCAGCTATTGTCTCGCTCTCGACCGTTCGAAAATGGCAGTTCCAGCTTCCCATATCCACTACGTTACTGAGCAGCAAGTTTTGTAGGAATTAAAATTATAATAATGATAACTCTGGCTGCCCGGGTTTAATATACAATTATTTACCTATACAATATCCCTATTATTTATGATATTTACACCTTACAAAATTGAATATTATTAAAGAAAATCTGAATATTAATTAATTTATTTAATTATATTCATTGTGGGTGACTCTGTCATACCACAAACTGAAATCTGTGATTCCAACAAGGGCCTTCCAAAGTACCACACAATAAATTTTGTAAACCCTTTTGAGCTTTTACTTCTGCAGTGATACTCAATTATGTGTATTTATTCCCACTGATGCACTGAAAATCCTGACATGTGCTCGCCAGTTTGAGGTTAATTATCTGACTTAACAAGGTCAGTCAACGAAGAATCATATTATAAATCGACATTTCCACTCAAAAGAAAATATGTTACGGATGAAAAGGCCCATCTCATCTCTAACACATTTTAGCTGCCGCTCATTTAATTTTGAAGATAGAACACAGTTAATAAATGTATCAGCCAATAATGAAAGGAATTGTTGTAACTAAGGAATTATATGCACTTCCGAAACGCTCGATTTATTCTGTAAACTGCCTTGATTAGCAAAAACAATATTTCACTTGTGTCAATTAACATTACTTCTTGACTTAATTACTGATACATATTACAATATTACTAACATCTCCATAGGGCAGAGCTGCAGCGTACACGTGCGTACTTTACAATTAGCGCACGACTCTCTGCTACTTACACCCGCAACAACCAAAGATCCTAACACTAACCGAGAGTGATGGTGTAACGGTTAGCGTTCTGGCCTCACATTCGGGAGGACGGCGGTTCGAATCCCCGTCCGGGAATTCAGATATGAGTTTTCCATGGTTTCCCCAAATCGCTCCAGGTGAATGTCGGAATGCTTCCTTCAAAAGGCCATGGCCGAATTCTTTCCCATTCCTTGCCCCTCCCCCACCACTCCCATTCTTTCCCGTCTCTAAAGACCTGGCTGTTAAGAGACGTTAAGCAGTAAAAAAAAAAAAAAAACACTAGTTACCGCTAATAACTTGAGTTACCCCAAAGACTACACACACTACTGACTTTATGTCCTACAATTCAACAAATGAAACTCGACATACATCAGTCCAATCATTTAAAAACATATAAAATTAATTAAATAAAAATGATTGGTGGTGTGCGATACTGTCACACCCTCCAAGTGCTTTATATATATGTATATAAGTGAAAGAACAAATTTAAAATTACTTCCTGGGAGCTCTGATTAATGTGAAATTTCCTAACACACTACTCACTTATTTGCCGCAACAACCCGGTTTGAAAGCTTCTAGCTGGGGCGGGTGCGTTGCCACGGGAAGTAGCGAGTCAGGTTGGGCGGTTGGCGCGTGAAATATTAAACTATTTCACGGGCTGGCAGCGAGTAGCGGCGTTACGTGCAGCACGCGAAAATAAATCAGCAGCCTTGATTGGTTCGTATTACTCATTACTCCGCGAGCTGCTGCGGGCCTTTCTCTTTTTTATTACGCCTCCACCGTTCGGATCTGGGAGAATAGCTGCACGGTTCTAAATCGGCGCCTCTTGTACAGCCTAATAACAGCAATTCATCAGAGGGCACATGGCCTGTATTGCGCTTATCTTTTCATCTCTGAATCCGAGCGTGGAGGTCTTGTCTCCGCAGAGAGCATAATTCTCTAACTCACGTCAGGGTATGGGAATTCCGCTATACAACCGTCCGCTGATGGGGAAAATTCTTTTACCAGCTAGAGCAGAGCGTGGAACAAAGGTAACCATTATCGCAGTGAACTGGGATTTAATCTCACATAAAAGCTCTTCCATTCATATGATTTCTGCCCTCACCAACATTCTATTTTTTGTTGCTTTATCCGTCTGAAGATTTTCCTTAGCTACAGTCTGAACTTAATTAATTGTCATAGTTTTTCCACTGACTGCTATGATGGAGTTTATGCACTTGGAAACTTTTCTGCATATCTGCTTCTCGCTACGCGAATTTTTACTTCAAATTATTTCATAGCTTCCAATTGCTCAGCACATCACTTTTTAATTGAGATTTCCTGAGATTCATCGGCTCATTTGTTACCGAGCGAGGTGGGTGAACGGTTAACGTTCTGGCCTCGCATTCGGGAGGACGCGGGTTTGAATTCCCGTCCGGGAATCCAGATTTGGGTTTTCCATGGTTTCTCCAAATCACTCCAGGCGAATGCCGGGATGCTTCCTTCAAAAATACCATGGCCGAATTCCTTCCCGTTCCTTGTCCCCAGACCCATCCCGCCTCTAATGACCTTAACCGTCGCCTAGGCGCAAAAAAAAGAGGCTCATTTGTTACTTTATGAACTGCAGAAATGATTGAAATCGTAGATTGTTCGTTGCTTATTAATAATGAGGAAAGCTGCCTTACGAACAGATGCTGTGGAGAAGTTACTAGCATCTGGTGAGGTCAGTTCGATCTATCCCCGAGAACACAGATAAATGAACTAACCACATTTGTTGCTTCATTCTTTTTGTATGCCTCTGAAACCCTGATAAGTTGTGCTACGGAGTGCAGCACATAGTTACTTTTGAGATATAGTATTGAAGGAGAATAATGTCGACACAGGGGACACAGGGAAGATATTATGCTCCAATGCGTCCATAACCCGGGAACTATTTAATCTTTTAGCCTCTTGCAGCGCCACATGGTAAAATGTGGCATTATGTACTTCCGGTTGGGCACTTATCGTTTGTTTTTGTGTATGATGTATTATGTCTACACGAACTTAGCAGTGAAGGGCTGAAGGAGTAACTCTTTACAGACGGAGGATGTAATCTGTCAAGGTGCACTAAACAAGAAATGATTAACAGGTAAAAATTCACATCAGCAAAGCCATATAAGCCTTGAATGTGCCATTTACTTTGGGCCTCTTGCCAGCTCCTCGTTTGTTGAAACTCTTGAAATCATTTTTAAAACTTATAAATGTCTGAATTTAGGCCAGAGTATTCTATTACTGCTTTTTAGAAGAGGTTTTGCGTAGTATCCACGGGTTATGCATGATGGAAGAGCTCTCAAACATCAATAAAACATTGAAGTTGAGCTGGTTCCTCCAGAGGCAATGTACGACTTTCCCGAAGATGGATTTAATGAGTTGTGTGAAGATCCTAAAAATAAGTTTTCGAACTTTAACGATGGTAATATAACTCACTGATTTTTTAAACAAAAAGCAAAGAGCAGCATGCAGGCAGGGAGAAAGTTAGGCATAAGGAAGTGTGAAAATTAACTTTGATTAACAGGAAGAGATTATCTTCATTAAATATGGATTATAGTGTTAAAATGGTGCTCTATAGGTTATCCACAGAGATTTCTCAGGCTACACGCCATCTCTCTCCAGCTGGATATATATATATATGGTCTGTAGCATGTCAACACAATTACCTCGATCAACCTATTTAATTGTCGGTCTAAAGTATTTTTAAAGTTTATTTCTCTCATAAAACTTAGCCGAGAAAGTAAGCAAACCACAGCAAATCAACGTTTTGCTGTCGTATTCTAATCACAACTACAGCATAAATAATTTATTTCTAGCAGAGGCGTATACAAGGTTGATACATCACTTTATACTCTTAATTTAAAGCGTGAGATCCAAACAACCACCTAACACCGCTATCAAGATATGAATTGAAATCTGATTCCGCTATATGATAGCAACAAATTCAGGTCTACTTCGATGGCGTTTTTCATGCCAAAGATGTATAATCAACCGCTTTCACCGTTCTTTATTTTTTGGAAAATCTTAATACCGAAGGAGATTGTTTTTCACGGAAGTCACCGAACATCCACACACACAACAATGAATCGCCATAATTCCGTTTTTAACAAGCTTTGTAACGACGATAGTTCCTGGAAACACAGTACTAGTACCTAACCATAAGTTGAGTATACCACATTCGGTGGCTATATTCAAGCTAAAAAACTCCTTAATGTAGAGTCCAGTCGGAGTTACAAGTAGGTATTATTTTGGTATAATTCAGTCTAATGCCAAAAAGTGATGGTAATAGTAATAGTGTACCGTTGGTACGTATCTCAGTAATCATTTCGACTGCGACAAGAAACTTTCCTTTAAAAGGGTAGAGTCTACTAGTTTGCGTACTCATTTATCTTAATTTCTCAGGCTCACGGCGTCACATCAAAATGGAACATAGTCTGTTTTACTTCTGGGGACATTGGCTTTACATTTATCGTAATCGTATCAAAATCCAACCAGCAGTTCTCGAATGAATAACGTCCAATGAAATATTGATCTGTATTTTCATAATTTTTTGGCTCTTCATAAAATCAAACATACCCTATTTTACTTCCTAGAGCATTGCCAGAATATAGTCCGAAATGCCATTCACTTTCGACCAATAACTGTATCTTGAATCGCGATCAGCGAAACAAACTTCTAGACGGCCATACACTGGTTTGTTTTTCAGCTTTCAGATGTTGCATTGAAATAAAATGTACGTCGTTTTATTCCGGAGACCTTGGGCTTCACAACTTCAAAAAACCCTGAAAATGCGTTGATTATCCGAAATTAAGTTGTGCCCGAGTATTCTCATGTTATAAATATAGAACACAGAATTTTTAACTGCGAATTAGTAATCACCTAGCCATATTGACACCATAAAAATGTAATTACCTAATTGTAAAAAAAATACCTCGTATGAAAATAATGAGTAAGCAGGTAAGCCCCTCATTAAATTGATAAACTTATGTTACCTACATTTTTTGTTGATTGTAAATCGACTTATGTATGTCTTAACTAAAAGTGCTTGTGTTTTTTCTTTTTTTTTATCTAATACCCCATTTTTTTAAAAAATGTTATTTTATAAAATTTTAGTATTTTATCCACCACTTGTATTGGGTAATTCGAATGAAGTACCGTGTGATGAAAGTTTGAGCAGGTCATCAACATAATTATAAACTGAAAGCTACAAAGTGATGCGTATGATCGACAGGCAATCAGTAGTTTTTGAAAATAATTTGTTTTGTTACTAACACGCATGGAAGCTTTATTCACATGATCGATGGCAGTTACGTTGTTATTCTAAGGCCATTTATTATGTTTAAAGATTCATTACGTGATATTTATAAACAAGAACGGACAGATGGCCTCAGAATTAATTTAATTGTTAGAGAAACGTAGTAGCTTTCCTCCTCAGCGTAGTGAAGAAAAATAAATATTTTATGACTATAAGTTGTGGAGCATTTCCTCAGCTGCAGACAGTATTAATAATTGTTTGATAAGTAGTTACTGTAATTCAATTTTTCATTAATTTGTTAACTGAACGCGTATCATGTCTTTCACATTAACAACTTGTATTTTTAGGGCTTTACGCCTCGTCGACATCGAGGTCATTAGATGCGAGAGGGGAGTAGAGGCAAGGAACGGAAAGGAATTTGGCTATTGTCTTTTGAAGGAATTATACCGACATTCGCTTATAGTGTTTTGGGGAAAACTGAAATCTGGATGACCGGACGTGGATTAGGATCGCAACCTACCGAATGCGACGCCAGAGCATTATCCCTCACCCAGCACTCTCGGTAATATCTTCAACCTTTTTTTTCTTATGGCATTACGCCTCATCGACGCCGAGGTCATTAGAGGCGGGAATGAACTGGGGACTACGAACAGGAAGGGATTCGGCCATGGCCTTTTGAAGGAAGCATCCCGGCATTCACCTGGAGTGATATGAGGAAACCCAAATCTGGATGCCCGGTTGGGGATTCGAAACGGCGTCCTCCCGAATGCGAGCCCAGAGCGTTAACCGCTAACCAACCATGCTCGGTTTCAACCATTTATCCCATTAGATGTGTGTACATGTCATTATACAGTTATGGTATTACATTTTTTTCTGTCATGATATGGATCAAGATCTACTTACATTGAAGATGGAAAATGTAAGTATAAACTGAAATACCATAGCCACATAATGACTTGAAAACACATTTTAGAAAAAAATCGCTGTAGATGCTTCTGTGAAAGAAGTGAAACGTGCTCAGTAAAGAGATAAACCAACGAAAAATTTAGTTCTATTGGTAACAGTCGTTTACCTTACGTCTTGAAGTATTTCGTATTGATCTCTACATTACCACACCGATAAAGAATTTTCATCTGCGGGCTGGCTGTTAGGTCTACTGTTAAAAACGACAAAACTGTTTATTTCAACTACCGCACGTCATTACTCAAATGGAATAATTTTAATATCTGGCATTTCGCACACAGGAATTAGACATCACGGCCACGATCGCTCTTATTTGGGTACAAACTAAGGAACGGTTAAATAGGTGACTAGTAAGATCGCCACTGGAGCATGCGATCCATCTCTATTAAATTAAAGAAGTAAATAGAAATAGACTATACCTATTAGCGAAATTTTACCACAAACCTTTCGTTTTAAGTAATTTTTCCATTTCTGCTGGCGAACAGAGAGCATACCGAAGACAGTATGGGACTTATTGTTACAACTCTACTGACTGTGATATGTTACGGCAGTTCCGATTAAGAATGATGGGTGCACATTATTCATGTCGATGGAAAAGGAAGAGAGCAAGTTGCGTGGCATCTCTGACCCGCCAGCCTTTGCGGGGAGAACCGGGCCACGTTTACGTCCATAACAAAATTTTCTAATTAAAAAACTTTTTAAATACCTGGTGATCAACCCAGGCGGTTTTTTCTCTGACACAGATAATATCTTTTTTGAAAGATAACAGCCTTTTGAATGTAATAAAAGTTGGCACATTTAAACGCCAGCACAGACGAGAAAGTCTGGAAACTTTTGAGAATACAGAATGCAGACGCTTTAAAAGAAAAATATCGCTTGTTTATTCCCCGATGCTCGTGCAATATTTTTGCTGTAGCAAAAATTATAAAACTATCTACTGCAAAGGCACAGTAATTAATAGAATACAATGTTGCTATCGACTCCGCAGTTTAAAAGGGCAGCAGTACGTACATTAGTAATCATGTTCCATTCACCAATTTGAGATTTGAAAACATTTGAGAGTTTGTAAATAAGGTTGCATATCTGTGTCACCTGTTACTTGTTCATTCTTTCTAATGATCTGCAGGTGTACAGAATAAGGCGGATGTTATAAAAACAACTCACAACTTGCATTCATCCCGTTTCATTTCCATCTCGCACGGAAATTATCCACATTCGAAGGTATATTTACAGCGTAAAATAGGCGAATACTACACTTTGGTGAAAACATTGTACAATAAACCTATTAATCGCATTTTTGTTTTTGATTTGTTCTGTGATATTTTTTTCTTTCCTCTTATTTTTTTCAATAACTACGTAAACTTCTAGTACAGTACATCAATCTGATCCACAGGATTCAGTGAAGGCCCAAGAGGCTTAAACAGTTTCTTTGAGAAATCTGCCAGTAAATTTAATATATTTGTGGAGTATCGTTTTTATTTTTAATGTTTAAGTTTAGTTTAGGAGATACTAGAATTTTCGTGGGAAAAATTATACTCTGAACTGTGGCACCCGAATGGGATTGTGGATAGTGGTGTGAATTGTAGTGACTGTAAGAAGTGGTATCGCTACATTGAATGTAATAGAGAAGGAAAATAAATTAGGCTCTTCCATAGTATTGCCCACTTTGTTTAATGGGTAGGAAATTTTTGGAGTAAGAAGAGAAGATCAGGGAGATGGGTTGGACTTTAAGGTAGATGAGCGAAACGATTAGCGCCCTTCAGGCTCTGCCTACAGAGGCGGAAAGAAAATATGGTGGAGTAAGAAGGCAGGTTTAAAAGAATGGTTGGGAGGTAAGAAAAGACGTACGGGAAATAGCATAAACCGAATAAAGATGTCTAAAATTTTTGAATTTAGGAAGAAATAGGTTTGACTCGTTACCAGTTCAAGAAGAGATGTGCGTCATGTACGAGTAGATGTAGTAGTACAGACGTTTAGGAGTAGAGATATTGATGGAAAAAATAGTCCGAAGAAGAAGATTCTGCTACTGAGTGGTAGGAAAGGGAGAAGCTTAGGTCCTCTTCTGCAGGATCAATTAGGTACAGGCTACGAGGTCACACGTTCTTTCTAACCAAGGATCACTTTTAGTGGTTTCACTGAGGAAGACAGGGTAGTGATAGTGAATAGTAGAAGGAGAAGATGCGAGGGACAGTATAGACAGAAATAATCGCGTGTTATATATTACAGATAGTGACTTGAGGAAGGCGACGCAGCATACCAGGTTTTTTTTTTTTTTTTTTTTTTTTTTTTTTTTTTTTTTTTTTTTTTTTTTTTTTATTGGCATTTGGGCTGCGCACACATACAGCCATGTACAGGTTACATGGATACTACAATGTGATGGTACAGTCCATATACATAATCATACAAGATCAGCTGCAGTGAGAGTATTATCCTCTAATTAAATCTAGATATTTTATAGGAAGTCGTTCGACATGTACAGAGGTAAGATATTACAGTTAGCTTTGACAC
>CM061920.1:197080652-197256698 GCA_031002005.1 Vandiemenella viatica
AATGCTTTTTTTAGCAAATATTTTACAGTTTTGTCATTTAGTGTATCGTTTATTATATGCAACTCTTAGCGGCCATTGTTTGGCAGTTCACATGTGAAGGTTCGCAACGTAGACACACAGAGAATGAAAGTGAGTCAGGGTAAGAGAGAGCTGCATTCCTGAATCCCGCACCCCCTGTGTGTTCCTCCGCCAGCAGGTTGTAACGGAAGGAAGTCGAGTTGGCCCGCAAGGTGAAACTGGCCACGGTCGACCGAACTGGCAGCTGGCGGCGAGGAGGGGGCGGGAGGTGAAATAATGTTATTCACCAAGTTTGTAAACTGTGTGAAAAGTTTGGAGGGAGTGAGGAGCAAGAAGCAGCTGCGACTTCTCAGGCAGGAGCTACACGGCACAGGGCGAAGGGTGCGGCTTCTTCGTTGGCGCTGCGATGAGGAAAGCCAAGCTGTTTACGCAGAAATCACCAGGGTATCTAGCTCACTCTCACATTCGAAAGACATGCGCGGAAGTCCAAAGATACTGCAGTATCTTATGCTACCACAACACATTTTGTTACAGTCCTCAGACCCAGCTACCTAATAATATCAATCTTATCAATCAAGTACATAGGTAATCGAGAGAGATAAATATTGATTAATTGTAAATTTAAATATTATTTTAGTGAATTAGTATTGTTTTGATGGATGGAAAGTGTTTAAATGAAGTGTAACATGATGAAAAGCAGTGCAATGTTTGAAATGTTAGTTAAAAGTTTGTAATTATAAACGCTGTGTACGCCATAGTGTTTTAACTAATGATTTTCGGCTACAAGGAATTGTTTAAATTTGTCAATTTTATGTTTAAATGCTTTCGAGTATTCTCTATCTTATTTAAAAATGTTTTTGTATGATTATAATTAATTTTGTGTAGGTTCTGATTGTTTTTTAAACTCTTTCTGTTGTTTGGAACGACTGTCAGCACTCGAGAAGGTTCGTGGGTGCTCGAAAATTCTGTACTTACTAGTGGCGAATGGCTCAGTTGGCTTGAAACTGTGCTAACAGGACCGTGTGTCTGTTGTATTCGTTTTGTGCGTTGAATCTTTGAAGCTGAAGCCTTATTTTTGTATGTGTTTATGAGAATTTCGGTGGAATAAATAAGTTAAAGAAAATTTGTGTCGATGGTGTTGTTGTGTCAGCAGATATCTTATCATTGAGAAATTACCGGAATTAAGTATCATACTTACCTGGCACCTTGACTAAAAAAAACCTTTAAATCTAAGGAATAAAGAAATTAACAGCGATCTTGTATCTACTCATAAAGTAGTTTATCAAGTCTCTCACGACAGAATTGATTAATTAGTTACAATTAGTTATTTATCAATCTTTTTTAAAATAATTTATGCTTATTTTTAGTACCGTTTTTTTCTGAGTATTCCCAATGAAACAAAACTGCAGTTTAAAAGTATTACACTTTTGTATCTGTAACTTCAAGTCATAACTTTCTTCACTGAACGAACACTTATTTATAAAATACGCTCTCTATAAGAAATATTCCTGTAGAGCACACTTTAGCTAGTCAAAACATTTATTTGAATAAATTAAATCAAATATGCCTATATTTTTAGTATTGTCTAAAAGAAGTAGCAGCAATCTAGAAATACAATGAAACTATAACCGGGGAAAAGTTTGAACATGTAAGGTATTTTTTATCTTTATGGATGCTGTTTGTCTCTTCGCACGAACGTGATTCACGTTAAAAGTAGTGATCGAATTTTCGTGGCATTTCGAATAACCTACGACCGATGATCTCATAAGAAAAATGGGGTATGTTTCATAACGATGGGAGTTATAAACACGGAGAAATTAAGAAAAAAATTCTTATCAATTTTTAGTTGAACGTATTCACGAAAAAAAAAAAACACTTTTGATGTGGTTTCAGACAATGAACAGCCGATGATCTCACATGTAAGATAGCGCATGTTTCCTTTTTGTATTAACGTCGAAAAGCTGAGATGATAAATGTGTTTATAAATCGGTGGAACCTTATTTACTCAAAATTTATCGGTCGGATTTTGGTTGGCTGGATAAAACTACCTTTAAATTAGTATCCATTTAAGGGATGGTTATTTCTCACAGTCAAAATGTTTTGCAGTAAATATATTAATGGCACTTAACTATGGGAGGAGGCCGTTTTCAGCCTCCTACCTATCATTCGGGAGGACGAGGGTCAAACCTCGTTCGGCCATCCTGGTTGAGGTTTTCCGTGCAGCCCGCCTCCCAGCCTTCAGCTGGGAGGAATGAGAGGAATGAAATGTAAAAAAAAATAAAAAAAAAAAAAAAAAAAAAAATTGATATATATCACTGATACCCTTCTAGTTCCACATTGGACGTAGTAGTATTACCGGTTTAGTTTAATTGGTTAGACGGATGAGGTTTGAGCAGCTGATCGGGGTCATTAATGATTTAGGCACCACGAAATCATTATCATTTAGTTGCAGTTGTACTCGTACTCGAAAGCAATCAGTCAGGCGCAAATAAAAAACTGATTTACCAGCGCTTATATAAATGGCGCTTCAAGGCGTCATTTTATTGTTACCGCAAATCCTAATCATCACTGTCAAGTATGTATATTTTCGCGAAGGTAATACTGTAGAAAAACCTCTCGGGATTATAGCAGCGTCAAAGTAAAGTCGACTGGCTAAGTTTCGAAGGCGGCACTGCTCACATTAACAATCTCCGCTTAACTTATGGCTCCCATTGTCAAGCCCCGCTTAACTTATTGAAGACTTATTGCTCCCATTAGTCCGGTCATATTGGCCTGAAAAATAGGGGTACCCTTGCATAAGTTTCCAACAAGCTGAAAATTTGCATGGACGTTAGGGATACCATTATAATGAAATTGTGAAAAGTCCCCAACGATCCCGTGTGTGCAAAATTTTTTACACAATGTCAAAGTTCGCAAAAATGGGTTTTTCGTATTTTTTTAGCGAAACGGTTAGTTTTACGATAAAAATAGCTCAGCAAATTTTTTTAGATAATGTAATTATCTACAAAAAATGTACTTATACTTTTTCCCTAAGATTTACCATTTCTGAGAATAAGCCATTAAAAAATTCACAGAAGTTTTATTCT
Organism: Vandiemenella viatica; assembly: GCA_031002005.1. Lineage (NCBI taxonomy): Eukaryota > Metazoa > Arthropoda > Insecta > Orthoptera > Morabidae > Vandiemenella > Vandiemenella viatica. The sequence continues at coordinate 197,083,757 of CM061920.1, forward strand.
CCATAATATGCATGACTACACTGTCTATCACTGGACGCAAAATATAAGTATAAATATAAGTCTGCGTTACTAATACATTTATGTTGAATGATGATTCTGAGAATAGGAGCTGAAAATAAACTCAGTTCCACATTTTATGTGACCACGTGGTCTTGAGCAACATCTGTCTGTGTTCAATTGTCTACTTGGGATTCCCCGTCTACCTGCTCTTTTTTGGAAGGTCCCAATGAAACATCGTTAGTCTTGAACGTTCGCTCATAGTGAAAACACGTGGTTATTGCTAATATTCTTTACTAAAGTTATTGCTGTATTCAGTTTTTAAAATATGTCACAACTTTGCTTCATTTGTAATAAACCTGTGTCTGCAAGTGAAAACATGAAGACGTTGATTGACGCAAGTGTTGAAACAGATTATGATTTACTGACTACCTAAAAGGCCAAGTATTACTGAGTGTTACTACAGCATTTGACGATGAAATTGAAAAACATTTTGAATGTGAATTGGCTACCTATCTGCTGTCCTTATTCGATGAACTTGAAGTGCAAAATCACAAAAATCAGCAATTTATGATTGCTTTCAAAAAGTAAATATTGTATATACCATCGACGGAGGATATTTACTGCACCGTTTGATCTGGGATCGAGATATCTCAGATAAACATGTTCAGTATATACGCAGTCATTTTGGTCAAAAAGTAATCGTAGTATTTGATAGCTATACCGATTCCACAAAAAATATTAAAGCCGCCGAAAAACGTCGCAGTGTGACAAAAACATCCGCATCTTCTGATATTCTCTTTGACCAATTTATGGCAGACCCAACTAGCCAACAACAATTTCTGTCAAACACTCACAATATGTCTCCGCTCATTGCAGTACTCTAAGAAAAATTTACTAGTGAACATATTTTAGTCAAGCAAGCTGACAATGACGCTGATGTACTTATCGTAGAAACTGCAATAAATCAGTTTAATCCAGTTGATTTAAATGTTGTTGTTGGTGAAGGTATTGATCTGTTAGTATTACTTACCGCTCGCCCTACAATTGAAAAAAATCATTTATTTTTTAAAACCAGACAAGGCTCAACATCGTCGCAAATTTTTTCAAGTACTAGTTGTTTATCGGCTTATCCTAAATATAAAGATCTCATTTTATTTTCAAATGCTATAACTGGCTGTGATACAACATCAGCATTGTTCCGGAGGGGTAAAAAGATTGTTCTTCAATTATTTGAAAAACAAGATCTAACTGGATGTGCACAAGTTTTTGAGGATATGAACTCTGCTCCAGAAACTCTATTCACCAGCGGAATGCGCTTTCTTCTTTATGTGTATGGAGATCCGACAAAAATTACTTGCATTGATAAGTTACGTTACAGCCGGCTTCGGTAGCGTAGGGGCTAGAGTGCTAGCTCCGCGTGCCGAAGGCCGCCGGTTTGAATCCGGCCGCGGGCATGGATGTTAAGTGTTGTGTGTCTGTGTGAATGTCCTGTCCGTCCTGTGGCGTCCATACACTGAAAGCAATTAAATTACCTTGAGCTGGCTGTATGGCCTCCGTTGCCAAATGCCATTAAAAAAAAAAAGTTACGTTACTTATCATTTTTAAAACATACACTTACTAATAATATTAATAATAATAAAAGTGTGCAGTTAGCTTGTCTTCCTCCATCCTCGGCTTCTGCTCACCAACATTTTTATGGAGTGTATTACCAGGTTTAACTGTGGCTTGGTAATCAACTGGATCCAGAAGAATGGGGCTGGAAGCTAATTGATAAAGTATTGGAACCAATCCAAACTCTACATCCAACTGCACGAGAAAAGCTCCTTAACACTATTTTTTTTACTGCAAAATGGGGTGTAATTCAAAACGTGGCTTCAAAAAATTTGGTTTACTTTGTTCAACAGCGTGCATCAGTTATCAAGACCAGTCGTGTTCAAATGTTGAATCTCAACAGAAGAAGATACTTACATCAACGACGAAACAACCGATGTATCACTGTTACATCAATTTACGTCGACCCAGGAGGATGTAAAACAAGAAGAAGAAAAAGAAGTTGAATAAGAAGACCTGACATTTCATTAAACCAGTAAAATATACGTGGAGTAGGCCTACCGATGAAACCACATTTAAAAAACGCGCCAAGTACACTAGTTCATAGGTAGCGTTGAAACGTGTGCATTTTATGGAGAATTCAACTTAATTTTAAAATGGCTTTTTCTCAGAAATGGTATATCTTATGGAAAAAAGTATAAGAACAGTTTTTGTAGATAATTACATGATCTACAATTTTTGTCTGAGCTATTTGTATCATAAAACAAACCGTTTCGCTAAAAAATACGAAAAACTTATTTTTGCGAACTTTGACCTTGAACAAAAAATTTTGCACACATGGGATCGATGGAGCCTTTTCACAATTTCATTATAATGGTATCCCTAACGTTCATGCAAATCTTCAGCTTGTTGGGAATTTATGCAAGGGTGAATGTCTATTTTGACCGGACTACATTGTTAAGCCCCGCTTAACTTAATGAAGACTTACTGCTCCTATTGTCAAGCCCCGCTTAACGTACTGAAGAGTTACTTATTGAAGACTTCAATAAGTTAAGCGGGGCATGACTTGAAAGTAGTACCGGGTCTCGAAACGTCGCCAGTTGACTTTATTTTGAAGCAGCTAGAATCCCGAGAGGTTTTTCTACATCATCATAGTCGATTAAGTTATTTGTGAGAGTCGTGATTCCACTACATTTTCACTGCGGTTGCGACGTTATAGACTTTGCGTTGACGGCAAATAACGAGAAAAAATGTAAAGTAATTAAAATCCTTCGCAATTGGAAATAGCATATTCTTCGAAGAATATCTGTCTGCAGTCATAAGGAAAGGGCATAAAAATCCTTGAAGGGGAAATCGTAGGCGTTTCTTTGAACAATCTTCTTCTGAGCCTCTTCAATTCCCTTTGAGGCAACGGCATTCTCCATCTCTTCCCACAGTCTTCTGTGCTCCGCTGTTCCCATCCACGAGGGTCTACAGATCGTATCAGGATATCATTCAGTCTGACAGATGGGCGTCCTCTCCAGCGATATCCGTCTCCTAAGTCCCTCACTATCATCCACCATTTTGTTCCAGTTACAGAACGAATCTGAGATCTGAAACAATGAATTAATATTCTTTCATTGTTACTTTATATTAAAAAAAAATTTTATTCTGTCTCTATGAAGAATGGAGACGAAACATTTCGTTTGATGATTGCAACACGGGAAGGATATTCGTTTAATCGTTTCAGCTCTCAAATATGTTTTAAGACAAATGTATCCTTATAGAAATCGTTTGTAATATCTGTTTTGCATTTCAGAACGGTGTTGATTCTACCTTTTAATCAGTTAATTGACGTAATCTCTGCTGCAAGAATCCGATTAAAAATGGGAATAATTAATTCATGTAACACCTCCATAAAATCTTCATTACACGGATGATTAACGTATGTATAACAAGCGCATTTCAAAATCAACTACATTTTCTAGATGCAAGTTAGTCTGTTTCATTCTCGTCCAACACGAAGCGTGGCTGCAGACAATAAGCATATATAAAAATAATACAAGATTTGCTTACCAGGATTACAGAAACACTTATTTCTGTTTGTTCTTCTGAATTCATCATGCATTTTTTTGTGAGTGAATATAAGACATTGTTTTGTGTACACTGAACGCGACAAATGTTAATGAACACTTCGTATTTAGCTACCTAATTTTGAGAAGTAGATGTGCAAAGAGTTTTGTGTTTATGTTTCTCGTTTAAGATATTCGACGTACGCCTTTCCCTTGATAACTTCACAATGATAGAAAGTAAATTTTTCACAATAGCCTGAGATGATGGTTGAAAATTTTGTAGTGATGAACGTAAGATGTTCTAATTTTATACTCGTTTTTAAAAGAAGGTTATTAATATTCACTTTGGCTACCATAATTTCAGTTAAAATTTCCCATTTTATCAAATTTTGTGTTTGCTACTGTATTATAAATTTTTGAAGTAATTAGATACTAACTTCTACTTAATTACCAATTTTTTCAACACATTATCAACAGTCCTATTCGATTTTAAAATTATGTATCATATCCCTGTTAATGTTTCTCAAGTATGATTTGCATTTGTAATATTCACTGAAGACAAAGGGCAAGAGTTGACTCAATAGTGGCGTATTAGTAATTGCTAGCTCTTGTGCCAGCGATTGCTAGTTTAGGACTCATTTTATTGCCAATTTAGCATATTGCCTTCAGCTATTCGTGGAACGCAGTTCGTACGGTAATTGAGTTGTTGTGAGTACAGTACTGATGTGACAACGCCATAAACTGTTCGAGATGGCTGGAGGTCGTTTGGAGGCTCACCTCGAACAAGCACCGCTGATGGACTCGGTGCCTCTGGCGGCAATAAGTGGCGCCCTCGCGAGCGAACAAACAAACAAGATTAACCTGCCGCCAATTTACATTCGACGGAGACACGACAAACCTCTCTTCCAGGGTCGCAGCTACTGCCGCAGACGCCTCCCAGAATAAATTGGCCGGAATACTACAGCAGTTTCTGGAGCCACACTGATGGCAAATGCAGCCTAGCTAAAATTACGATAAACATTATTCTTATTTTACAATTATCAGTCGTTAATTTGGAAAGATATTATAATTAGCTTAATTTTGAGGATTTAATGTAAATATCATGGGCGGCTTAGGTGGTTGAACGTCTGACTACGGCTCGAACGTCTGGGCTTTGATCCCCGACGAAGCCGAGGAGTTTTTCTCGAAGCTGAACGTTCAGAAGGCCCCCCCCCCCCCCCCCAAGGCTCACTCATCCTGTTATCCCCGTGTGGGGAAACTCTGTGGGAAGGTAAAGAAAATGGGCCGGACAATGCCGCTGGCCACGGTACGTCCACTAGAGTCCCTAAGATCAGAAAAACAGGAACGCGGAGCTTTACCTCCGCTAATTCTACGAATCCTGTGAAAATGCACTGCCTATACCTTTTAATGTAAATATTGTAACGATTCGCTAAGCTCCCCGTTACATATCACTTTTTATTGTATATAAAGTAAAGGATTAGAATATTTTTCCATTTCTTGGGATATCCACTGTATGTTCGAAAGATGCGCATGAAAGGGTGAAAGGCACGGATTTTACGCTTCAGTGAAGGGCAGTCTGGCTGGCGCCTTTTTGGCAGAGTGGTAAGAGGATTAGGGATTTCTGTCGGGCAGGCCGTAAACAGAATTCCTTCCTCCCGAAGAAGACATCGGCTCTCGAGGATTGCCGAAACTTAACGTGGCCAAGAGAAGATACAGAATCACATGACGTCAGATGGTCAGCCAATCACAGGGAACATAGTACTAAGATTCGGGGAATTTTATGTTCTATGTCGTCTTCGAGCCACAAGAGGCGGAGTTAGAGTTTACCTCCGTGGCGGCAGAAAAAGGGACGAACACTTCCTTCCTTCCAGTCGGGAGGGCAGGCAAGATCACGTCCATTCCGGAGCCCAGACGAATCACTGGCGACTTGGGGTCCATGTGTGCTGGGCTAACTTGTGTGCTGGAGACCATCTGAGGCGCACTTCTAACTTGCGACTTGCCGCGTACTGCTGGCGTGGCCAGTTACTACGATCGACCAGGTGGTCATCTCCGCTCAGCGCTACCTGCCGTGGATGAAGAACGGTAATGTGTTTCTACGAAGCCATTCAGCCTGCAACTCTCTTGAAACTGTACCCTTAAGCGCATCTGAGATAAGGATCCTTGCTCTGATCTGATAAAACCACTGAGCTAGACTGTGTAACTGTCGAATGACAGGTTAATCATTCGTGGCGTCCCTACCCATTAAAACTCATTACTGTTTGCTATCATCATAACTGGTAACATACTTTGTATTAGAATAATTGTGAGATTTTTAAAGTACAACTATACTTGTTTGCTTGCATTTAAAGGGCTCATTGTACGTCTGAGCGTTGCTTAGAAAATTGCACCTCTTGTTTATTAACGTAATGGTAAGTACGCTCAGATTTGTGGATGCCATTGTAAAATTCTTTATTAAAATGTCTTTTTGTGACAGTTTTCAAATCCCAAAGTCATCCACTTCTCATTTGAATAATTTACATTTTGATATTCAATTATAGTACCCTTTATAGCGTAAAATATTAATAATTAATTAATAATTCTCCCCCCCCCCCCTGGTGATACGCCTCAATATCATAGAGACAAAGAGGGATGCAGGCAGAGGAATTTTAAAAAAATATCCTATGTGTGGTATGGGACAAGATCGTACAATAAAGAGGCAAGGGAGTAAATTATCTTATACTATCTTATGCACATACTACGAGCTTATTCTGAAATAGGGTACTCAAACTAGGACAGTGATGAAGCTGGACATTAGCAGGATACGAGCGAGTGATTCGAAATGTCTGAGAGGTACAATATGTGTTACTGGAACGGACAGGATAAGGAACGCAGTAAAAGACGAACCTGATAGAGAAGGCCGTAGTAAGATGGTGTAGGCATGTAAAGAGAATGGGGAAGCAGAGAATCCTCAGCAAAATTCACGAAATGGACAGGTATGGTTAACGACCTAGAGGAAGAATAGGGATGGTTGGCTGAGAGAAGTGGGGTGTGTACGGAAGAGAGAAGAAGACCAACCACGGTGATTGCAGAGAGGAGGTGGGAACAAAGAAATAAATGGCGGACGCTGGTTCGAATCCCCGTCCGGGCATCCAGATTTGGGTTTTCCATGGTTTCCCAAATCAATACAAGCAAATGCGGGGATGCTTCCTTTAAAAAGTCCATGGCCGAATTCCTTCCCATTCCTTGCCCCCCCATACTTTCCCGTCTCTAAAGACCTCGCTGTTAAGAGACGTTAAGCTTTTTTTTTTAAAGCAAATGGAGACGCGTGTGCACAAAGCAGACCCAGCCAGTAGCTAGAAACTGTTGATGAAGATGGTGACTTTAAATATCGGAAGACCTAGAAGGAGATATTTGGACTTGTTGAAGGATGATTCATAGAACAAAGGAGATGGGAAAATACGTATAGTGAATAAAGCTATTAGAATAGAAATAAACGGGAGTACGTAGTTTGTTGAGTTCCTATCCATCCCGCCGGAAGGACAGCTTAATGATATAGAAAATAAGGTTATTCGTTATCTAAAATAAAGGAAATGTGTCGCTCATATTTGTATCTGTGGGAATGATTTCGACTTACCGTTTGGGAAGTTTATCAGAAAAGTATCAATATCATTCCTGATAATGGCTCAATCAATATTAGGGATTGATAGGGTGTACCAATTTGTTTCCACGAACCACTGTCTGACCAACTGTCCCCATCATTCAATGACACAATCAAGTTCTTTCAATCTTCTTGTAGGAAGAGAACGATGGAGAATTAATCCTATGTTAGTCTAAGTAAATGTTTGTATAGAACAGTGTCGCCAGCTGTACGCAGTGAATAACACTTAATTATCGATAGAAAACCAAATAGAAGAGGTGGAAAGATACTACTTGCAAAGTAAAATAAGAGTAAACAGCATATTTACCCATAATTTGCAACTTAAATTTATTAAAAAGAAACAGTTCCCAGTTTTTAGGCAGCTAAACTTGAGCCTTGTTTGATGACGAAGGGAGACGTTTATTGCAAATATAATCTAAGTTTGTTAACATAACCAAAGTTGTTCGCAAGTTTCTACATTTACCCAGAACCATACTCTGCAATACACAAATATTGTTGGTGGCTAAAGTGCTTAGCATCAGAGCCAGCTCTGTGTATTCCAATTCCTAATAGGACGAGGGGAGAAAGAATAGAGGCATCAGCACGGCATCTTATTTCTGTAGTCTTATCTCTTGTTAATGGAAATATCATATCAGCTCACATCCTTTATCACTTTATGTGGTAAGAACCGATCGATCCAGTGGGATCATTGGTAACGCTCGAGTCTGGAATTGGGGAGGACGCATGGTCAATTCTCTGTCTGGCGATTCTGACTTTGGTTTTCCACTGTTTTCCAAAATCACTCCAGTAGAATGCTGCGATGGCTCCTACAGAAGGCAATGGCCGAATTACTTCTTCAGTCCTTTGGTGAGGCTATGAAAAGAATTATTGAACTAACCTTAGAAATATTACATATCTCTCTTATATATATGTGTTAGAGTACGCCCAAATGTGACAGCCAGAAAAATCTCTCAATGAATTATCATTCACTCTACCTGTCAACGTATGACAACAGTATACCGCGAAATTTTACATTCGAATATATAGGTCAGATTTAGAATAAATTCAACAGCTATAGGTGTTTTTAACTTAGGTTTATGGACTTCAACCTGTGAATATTGTGCAACGCAGCACAGATGGTAATAAACACACACCAGCACTAGCTCTATGTCGACTCTAAGCAGAGAACTATGCAACAAGTTCGATGACTTCTGAGCGAAAAACGGGAACTTCATAGATTAGCTAATTTTTCTGTCACACTTTCTTAACCCCTTGGCCAATTAACATACAAATTTGTAAAACCACGTGACTTTAATTCTTGCTAACGTTAAGACGATTTTAACATAAAATTTCTGTAACTCATGGTTTTTATTGGAGCTGAAGACAATAAATCTTTTATTTCATCTACATGGGTAAGATGGTAAATAACGGACTATCAAAATGTTAGTATTTTCCTTTCTGTTCAACAATTTGTGAAAACATGTGGAAAAATCATGAAAATTACATTGCCTTCATTATTTTTGAAACTAATTATACGAAGATTTATTCAAAATTACAGTGAAACGTAGCCTGATAAAGTATAAAGGAAATCCGTATATGCTTATAGATGATGGTTCATAAAAAATAAGTAAACGAGTGATTATAACAAATTTTACACATCAGTAATTTTTTTTGAATAAAGTACATATTGTATCATTCGGTGCAGAATTTCATGAATCTGATGATAGATTTATTGCGAATGTACTTCTTCTGAGAAATTTTCAAAATATTTATAATAATTTTTACTATATTTTTGTATTTGACCTATGTATACTTTTTAAAATACAATTCGGTAAATTGAATATTATTTTAAAAAAACTAGTAATTCATTTGTGTTTCTTTTTACTGATTTTAATTTAATACAAATTCTGTGTTCAGAATCATCAGAGCGCGAGAATAACTCTCACTTTAAAATGCTAAGATGTTAGATTTTACATTGGTGCTTGCATTTGGCCCTTTTGGCCATACAATCTGTTCCAAAATGTTCTGTTTTTCTTTTTAAAAGTACCATTCCTTTTTTCACAAGATTTTTTTTTCTTATGGCTTTATGCCTCGTCGACGTCGAGGTCATTAGAGGTGGGATGGGACTGGTGATAAGAAATGGAAAGGAATTCGGCCATGGCCTTTTAAAGCAAGCATCCAGGCTTTCACCAGGAGTGATCTTGGAAAACCATAGAAAACCCAAATCTGGATGCCTGGACGGTGTAACACAGCAGTTCATAAAAAAAAAAAAAAAAAATATAGTATTGTATATTAGACAGATAAAGGCCATAACATTAGTAAATCAAAAGTTTAAGGGGAAAAGAAAAAGAATAGCAGGTTTAATAAAGATTGTTTGCTCTGATATGTTTAAAAAAGATAGGATCTCTGAAGAAGGAAAAGAACAGAGGAGAATTGTTGGTAAAGCTGACGAGTAAGACAGAGTAATCTAGCAGCGGATTAAATTTGGAAAGAATAAAAGTTGCGTAATGAGAAGTGCGAACATAATATTTGCGGATAGAAAATTTAATAAATCTTGAATAGAAAAGATTCTGCAAACATTTCGGAAGATTATTACAGACACGGTCAAAGGTTGTTGGTATGAAAGGATTTTTACATAGAGCCTACAAAAGAATATAAATTTCAAAAGATTACAATCTTAATTCTGTGTATAAAAAAGCTATTTATTTAACATCACAGTCGTCATAACAATGTTTCAACGGGATTTAGAACCGACGTCCTGCCGACTGAGAAACCAGAGCACTAACCGACACCCACCAAGCTCAGTTCATAGGTATTATTGCTTCGCGTAAAAAAGACGATACAGTAGTAACACAACACTTGATTAAAACCACTCACGCTCGTTTATGAACAACACCCTGCGCCATTTCATATCGGAGCCGATAGAAATGTACTTTTAGCATTTGAAATGTTCGAGTACCTTTCGTCAATATTTATGTGATGAGGAAGTGAACATTAACTCCAGTGTGATTTTGCGGATGCTCCCCCCCCCCCCCCCACACCATTTTAGTGAGATGTGGTCCGTGACAACCCCATCCCCTAGAAATCGCCCTCGAAACTATTGAGAACTTTTTTTTTTCTTAGGTCACATCCTTAAAAATCCAGATCCACCCCCACTTTTCGACGAAATACCCCCCTAAATCGACTTTCACGCAATTTTTAGACATTTTTTTAACTCTATAGTCCACAAATTTTTTTTCATAACCTCACGCGAGATTTCCGTTGACCCCCCCAACCCCCCTCCCCTTTTAGTGAGATTTCGCCACCCCCCCCTATTTCCCCCCTATTTATGGATGCCCCCAAAGCTTCCAAATTTCCAGGTATCATTATCGGCTAATGTCACTAAGGTTGCTTCATATAAGTCAGACGGATTTTTTTCCTTCTTTTTATATACTACCATGGCTCTATAAACATCGTTGTTGATGAGCCACAAGACAAAAAAAGAAAAAAAGGGGGAAAAATAATGTTGGAGGCTTCATGAAAGACAGTTAAAAGATACAAATGGAATAAACTAATGCCACATAACAAGTTTGTCACATGGACTAAAACCTTGCGTTTCACCGTGTACTATAAGGCGGCTGTCGATACGCAGCACAGCTATCTCATCTTCCACCCCGCCGAAGGGCGGCACTGTATGCTAGACACGCCCGCGCGAAACGCGATTTTCCCCGCACCACCGCGTCAGGATTTGGTTGTGGACGGGTCTGGCTCATCCCGGATACAAACACGAGCCCGCGGCCAGCCCTGCCTCCGTTATGCGCGAAATATGTATGAGGCGGCTGTTTTCTGCGGGCTGCTATTTACTGGCCGGGCCGTGCCGGGCGGGCCCTGATTGCGGGCCGTATGCGCCGCGTGGCACAGTGATTGCGGGCGAGCCGGGTGATTCAAGGCACCTGCTGGTTCTGGCATGTTTACCGACGCCGCCGGCCAGTGCGCCCGTGATATAGACCTGACCTCTACCTGGCTGCCCACGCTTTATGCCCGTTGTTCGTTTCGCCGCAGGACTCGCTGTCTGCAAGCATTTACCTCAACGCTTGCCTATTTAATGTGAACGCACCGCCTACCACCATATACCCAATTTTCGACGTCTATAAAACTCACAGTGCGTCCGGAAGTTCAACCGGCCGTGTTAAGACTCCAACATACTGGACTCTGTGAGGTATGATCAGTCTAAATTCCAATGTTCCCTTTTTTTATGCCTTGTCAACGTCAAGGTAATTGCAGTCATGAGATGATCTGGGAGAAGATATGCGATCTGTGAAGGAAAAATTTCAGCATTCTGCTGGAACATTTCGAGAAACCACGGGATAGAAATGTCTAGGTAGCAGTCCATAGAATCGAAGGAGAGTCCTCCTCGAAGTCAGGTGAAACGTTTATCGCTCGTCAGAAAGTAACGATTGTGTTAGTACAATTGCCACTACCACACCCGTACACCGCTTAATGATCAGGATACTGAGGCGGTTTTACATAGTTTAGAAGAAAATAGGATGGGGTATGAAATTTCCACCTCAACACTTTAAAAGCACTAATACGAAACACATACAACGAATACAGATGAAGAAAATTACCTTTCTTCTTAGTCAACAAACCAGCTTGCTCTGCCAAAAATTGGTTGGTTAAGAAACTGACACGTCTTAAAAAAGTTTTTTTAGAGGAGATAAAATTCTAAAAATATTATAATAGTATCACTACGACACTCTGGCTTCATCTTTATAGCAATGGTGGATCTTATAAGTCTTACATAGGCCAGTAAACCTTCGAATCGCGTACTCTGTTAAGAGAATCCCTTGAAACATGTGGAGGTTTTGGCAGATGAACATATAGACTGCTAGATCTTTTCCGAATCAGGTTTACGTTTCAGTAATGTAGAGTACCGTTCAGAATTTTTCATATCTAATTTCCTTTTATGCCTAGCACTAACTGCTACTCTGTCAATAGACATTACGAAATAATTTCAATTTTCTAATAACTTCCTGCGTGCCAGTGAATGACTATTGCACTTACCATTGTTCGGGACTAAACGAGCGATACTCGTGTTGTTCTGGCAAATTCACTTAGTACGGAAGTTGCGCATGGGTATATTCTATTTTCATGAGTAGTTATCAAATATACACGATATAGATTTTCTAGAGGCTTGAATGAAGTGAAAGTTATATTCATCTCTTCAATATTTTCAAAGCGCAAAATGGTATTAGATAACTTGGATGTTTATTTGGACCAAACATATTAATAAACAAAAGATAATTACTTTCCATTGATAAGTACTCTACATCTTTATGTCTATTTCAAAAAATTTATCGTCAGATATATGTTACTTGAGTTCATATCCAATGGTATGAAACATCAGCGAAGATTTCAAACAGATAAATTAAACGTCAAAAAGTTAACGAGGTCGGTGATATATAACGATTGCCGCACATTTTAGGGACTTTAAAACATGAACTAAAATGAATTAAAAGGCCATAGTGTAGCTCCACAATGGTGATTATAACTGCATTAATATTACTGAATATCTGTAGTGTGTTGCTTCGACAAGAACAGATTTAAATTCAGGATATAATTAATCAAAGCTATCAAAGCTGTTCTGAAATCATCTAAACAAATTATCGGAAGTGTTGGCTAAAGTCTACTACACGATTTTGCTAACCAAAGAGGTTTTTTTTTCTGTTTCTTGTCTTCGACGTATTAAATTTTAGTGAGCATTAATAATTTATTCGATTTGTATGTTAGTTTGTATGAACTGCCCAGGCAGTGTATGGCCTGTCGCGCTGGTTTCGCAAGTATTGTAGGGGTAACCAGTTCGAGACAGACCTCGGGCATGGGGAGCTTTAATTTAGTATTACACCTGTATTCGTTCTACGTGTTTCGTGTTAGCGTGGTAGGTGTGCGGGTGTGGTGGTGGAAATTGAACTAACTCAATCGATAATTTCCGACGAACGATAAACGTTTCGCCTGACATTGAGGAGGACTTTCCTTCGTTTCTAAGGATGGCTACCTAGATATTTTTTTCCCGTAGTTTCTCGAAATACTCCAGCAGATGCTGTACTGATGTTTTTTCGTATATTCTTTCTTTCCTCTTTCAGTTCGGAATTGGAATGCACCGAATTATGATTGGGGTTTAACACCCTCTGCCACCCACAATATTTGCGAACTGCAAAGTATGAATGTAGATACTAGACTGCCAACACAAAGTCTTCGCGTCACTACGCTAACTGAGGGGCAATCCCGAAATGACTATGAAAGATCCCGGTATGACAAATATGAATACAATACAAATTTACAAATTTGAAAAATATAATTCTCCTTTCACTCTAACGATAATAGACTAACTGAGTTACACTAACTGAAACTACATGTAGAACGTGAAACCTTAACAACTTATAGACAACTGGTTAAACCTGCTCTAAAGTTAGGCTATGCACTCCTATTAGCCAATGTAATCACTTCAGTACCACTCCATTGACCATGCCTTGAAACTATTTCGTTCTGTAGGACAAATCATCATCGATATAAAAACTAAGTACTTTCACTGGCAGTAGAAATTACTAGTTAAATACTTTTATATTTCGGAAATTTACACATTTTTGGCACTTTAAAGGGGAATTTTTGACTTACTGTCAAGGGTTAAAGATAATTCGACAATGCAGAAACTCTGTAAAAATGCTTGGAAGGGACTTTTGTTTACCAGTTGCTGCGACAAGTTTAATTACGTATAAACATCTAAGGGTGTCAAAAAGCAAGTATATTCTGAGCTCAGCAGATTACTCAACACAAATTACACATACACTATGTAGTGAAAACCATCTAAACTCTTAAAAAGTGAAACTTTGCGCTGTAAACACGATGGCGTGTTGAGAAAGTAGCGAACTGTTCCGAGCACGCAGGCTGCTTGCTGACCTACCCGCCCTTTCCGTTCCGCCGGCACGATGCTAGTTTCCTTGTATTACTTCATTTCACGCTGCGGCGATGAGCACTGAACTGAAGGTCTGTGCTACATTTGCAACTTCACCCGTGGCGTTCTCCCCCTTCCCATTCCATTCGACTTCCGGATCTCCCAGTATATTGCGCATTTGTAACCGTAAAGATAACAGGTTTCCATTTTTTCCGGAGTTTTATTCGCCCCTTCTCTTTTATCACAGTTCGTGCTCCATCATTTGCCATTCCCTCTTCCTGGAAAAAAAAAGAGGAAATGGTGGCGTGCCATCGGCAGCTATTGTAACAGGTCCCTGCGGGCTTCATCGATCGCCGCTTTCCACACCCACCGCGACTGGAAGCTCTTCTTCCTTCTCCACCAAGTGGGTCCTCTCTGGAGAAGGTCGCGTACGTCACATTTTTCTCTCGGCGAAACACTTGACTGGCTTTTATGGCATCCGATACGAAGAATCCGCACAACAATTTACGACGCGAATTTTATTTTCGTCTGCAGACGTAGCCATAACGCGGTCTTTAGGTAATAGCTCTAAAATACATTTATGTTGAGCACGTAAAAACGGTGCTTTTCATGTCGAGAGGAGCACTATGTGGTGGAAAGTAATTCCGTTTGCTACATTGACTTTATGTAGTAAAATGCGGAGTGGGCATGTGACTTGGTTTTATTTCAGTAATGCTGGAAAGAAGATATGTTGCGAAGGTACAGGTTCATGACAGGAACTTCATACTCTGCATAGGTTTGAATTATGAGGTAGCAGTTCGAAGATTTTCCAGCTTTTTCACTGTGCTTAATCTTTAGGTTCGACGTTACCAAACTTGTATTTTATTGCAAGTAAGCTATCAACAAATTAATATTTGATGATTTCGTCTTAGAATTACCAGCTTTGCTATATCATTATCGTTATTACTTTTACTGTGAAAGCATTTATAGCTGATAGAAATTCCATAAATAACTTTTAATGAAGTTAATGTAAAAAATTTGAAAGCTTCCAAAAAATTACATGGCAAAAAATTTCAGATTGATGTCGTGTACACGGGAAAAAAAATATGATTTTGGTATAATGATTAATGGTACTATACACTTAATAAATCTCCTAACTTCTCTTGTTTAAACTACCCAACGAAAACATGACAATAACATTTTATGTTTCTTTTATGAGACTTAGTTAATGTCATTCTATATAAAGAAATCCTACACGTGAAAAAACATTTTTTTTTTTTTTTTAAAAAAAACATGTAATCAATATATCAAAGGTTACGGTAATCGTCAGTAACAAAACGTATTCCGCCGAGTCTGAGCGGTGATGGGAAAGGGGGGGGGGGCAGAGACCTAGGATCCGTGGATGTACAACTCTGCATTTACTTTGAAGGCAGAGATATGTATATGAAGATGGAATTATAAGAGCCACGTGCTTGCCAAATTTTCCCATAGAGACTTTCCTTTGATATGCTCATCGAAAGACCATCTTGCGAGTTCAATTTTCTCTGGGATTGAATCACGTTGTTTCATTCTGCAATCAGTAATGCTTCCGTCCCTGCTGTAACCAACAGTGATATATACTTCACATTATGTTCAAACATTACGATTTTTTCTTTTGTAATCTTGAACTTTCACAACCAGAGTCAATGGTGTCTTGGTTGGGTGGATGACTTTGCACCATCTCTTTGCGTAAAACACCAGTTCTGTTGAAGAATGCCACAACAGAATGGCCGAAACTTTAAATATTTACACTACGACCTGGCGTGGCCCGGACAGCGAATAGACGATTTTTGATGATTTTTGATTTGTCTGGCTCTCCGAATGATTACGGGGTCGAAAAACAACAGACGGAAGATTATTGCAAAGACATCGCATTCTTTGGTACACGCATTTTGATGCATAGTGCGTTCGTCAGCTTATTATTGTGTGGTAGTGTAGAAGGTAAGTGATACAGAAGAATACATAAGGGCATATAAGGAAATGTAAGCAAAGATGAAAAGATGAGTAAATTGTAAGAGGAAGTGAAGGATACAGAACTTGTCGTCACTACGAGGCCTGTCAATTTTCGTCTCCCGTAAAAAAAGTAATCAACTTCTTCTATTTTCGATTACGATTTGGAGCTCAGAGCAGTAGAATTCAATCCTCTGAAACCACATCGCAGATTAGAAGAAAGCGCTCCCTCTGTAAAGCCGTGGGAAGCTCGCAGAGCAGAGTTGAGTCACTCGTGAGGTCTTAGGACTGTGGCGACAGTGCTAGCTTCCGCCCCCAAGCGCACGCGCGCCGGTCTTCCCAGCGTAAAATGAGAAATCCCACGCCCTCCGCAATATCGAACACGCACGATAGGCCGGGGTGAGACGGGCGGCGCGAGGAATATGGATGTTGCGAGGGTGCGAGAAGACGGCGGGGTGTGTCGCCAGGGGAGACTCCTCTACGTGATTTAAATAAAAATAATGTGCCCAATACTGGGTGTCCGGGGTACGTAATAAAGCCACAAGTCCTTTCAGCCACTGAATTTGTCTGACGCGCCGCGGCAGAATGCTGACGAATTGGTCACAGCATTAAGGTGCTGGACAAGCTGCTAATGTTCGGTATGTAATAAAAACGCCAATAATTCACTTTCGAGCTGGGATTTATATACGTTTTCTATTTTGTTGCAGAATGAGTACTCCGGATTTTAATTGCGTGTAATAGTAATTTAAGAATGAAAGATCTCATATAAGGTTCCCTTTTGTGCAGTAATTGAGTGGATTAGAGTGATGGAGGATGTGCATTGAGGTATAGAAAGTGATGAAACAATATACCAAGGTGAAATCTGTGATCAGCCGAGCCTTAAAGTTGATGAAATGAATGGAATAGGCGCCACTACAGTCGGCGCCAAGAATTAGGATGATCTGATCTCATATGCATAGCCCAAGAAGCTTACGAAATATGACGAATACTGCAACTGTGAAACAATACAGAAAACTTCTGCTACTGTTATTGGAAATTTTAGATTCTATTTAACTGAGTGTAAAGGCATTGGAAATTACAGTAAATCTTATGATACTGACCAATGCGAATAAACCGGCATCATATATTATATATACCTTTCACCCAAGTTGTATTGAGCAAAACAGATGGGACGCGACCGATCAACAACAGGTAGTTACCGTAAGCTCATAGATTGAAGAAAGTCAAAGAAGCTGTAGAGTTAAACAGGAAATATTCATATCTAAGTAACTGCCTTTCCAGATTTTCATTGATACATTATTTTACTGTAATAGTGGCATGATATTGTAGCAAGTTATTAGATGTAATGAGGGGAGAGAGAATATAATTAATGGCGAGTTATTGAATCATAGACCGAAACGAGTACAACATTTCTATAAAAACCGGGCTCCACGGAGATACGGAAGGCCACATGTCAGAAGTAGACGTGTACTAGCAGTAATGGTGTTGTGCAAAAACTCCTCCAAGCTAGTGCGTTGCTGTCAATGTCAGTAGGTGCTACGGCTACTAATAAACTGGCAGTACCAATGTTGACTTTGGTAAGAGGTTACGTAATGGAGTACCCCTTTCGGTGGGAAGACAATAGCTGTGCGAAAGGAATTACCCTCCTGTTGCAAAATGTGACAAAATAGTTTCATAAGGATGGAGGAGTGATAATTCGCCTAGACATGGGGGGAGCAATGGAAGTGAAGGTGGTCGCTCGAATTGGCTTCTGGCAGTTTAAATATTAATGCTTCTTTGTTTGGTTTGATCAACTTGCATTCAATTAAACTAGCTTCAACATTCAATGCTTAATACTTGAACATGTATCACTGAAGGTGTTCTTAACATATTTTCTCAGGTGGAGCTTATCTTCATGCCAATAATTTGTACTCACTGCAAGTTTCTGAAGAGATAGTATGAAATTGCTACAACACTTCCGCAATGATTTCGACTTAACGTTCTTGAAAAAAAATGTTTTGCGTTTTATACTGCAGTTTGAAAACACCGTATTGATGGTTTGTACTTCATGTGCATGTTCAGAAATAAATGTGATTATGATGTATTAGCGCATCCCATAGACAGAGGAGAACTGAAGGCAGTATAATGAAGTTCATTCATATGATTTCCATCGAGTTTCGGCGATCAGAATAAAAATATTATAGTAGCCCCTTTTTTTAGCAGTTGATAAATTTCACTGTATATCACAGCAAGCCAACGCGCTGTTTAAAAGACTTGATGTATGCATTTTGTATTTCGTGTAGATGATATAACCAGTAAATTTGAGTTTTTAATTTTTTTTTGTCAGATTATTTACGTCTGAACTTTACGTTAATTAATTGAATGTGCTAATTGCTTCCTACTCAGTTTTTACAGTCATGTTAGGAGTTTCGGTTACTGATGTTTCCTGCTTCTCTAGGCAACAGTGTTACATTTGCTTTTACGTTAGTTTCGTGTGGAAGATTCGTCCGTCCACAATCTCTTTACTGCGCTACTTTGCTCTGTGTACTGTTTATCATTTCTATCTTATTTATGTATAGCAAGCACACTTATAAGGCAATTTTCAACACTGCTTCTATCGGTATTTGTACCTATAACGACCGTTTATTTTTGATTCAGTTTCTGTTCTGTCTGTGTGTGTGTAAGTGTAAGAAGGGTGAGGGCGGATAGAAGTAAGAAGTGGGAATATAGCGGGAGGGAGATATGGTGAAAAATGTCTATTGTTCGATTGTTATGTTTCTTGCGGCGTGTTGGTGAATATATTTTAGAGGCTTCTTTCAGTTGCGTCTGATTTATGGAGGGTTTTAAACGTTTTCCTATTTCGGGAAATTCTACCGAACTGATTTATATAAACATTTATGAAAATTAATTAAATTGTGTATAATTTAATCAGAATATAATAGATATGTCTTTATTTAACGAATAAGTATGGAAGTCCTGTAAACCAATCGCAACAAAGATAGTAGTAAAAATTAAAAAAAATAATAAAAGCGAACCCCATAATTTCCAGATAGCAAATTTCAGATCTATGGGTCACAAACAATTTTACCACACGAACCATCATTTTTCTAATGGTTTCCAAAAAGCACATCTCATAACTAACGATAGATTGTAAGCATTGGAAATGAAGCATTCGTAGGCGAATGACTTGGAGAAGAATGGTGGGACAAAAGGTGGAAATAATAGATAGTGAATGAAACTCCTTACTTCTGGAATTATTTGAATTAAACGGGATGGAAGAATGTTGTGACATGTGTACATAAAAACATCAACATTTGTGTGTAAGCGGATTCAGCACTTTTAACTTGCACAGTAGTATGATAGTGGAAGATTAAAGACTTTTTATTCACTGATTTATACTAGAGTGAAATGTCTTTCGTATACATGTGCCGAGTACCGGTGATAAATAATTCTTCAGTGTCAAGGAAACTTTGACTGCTACTTTCGCGGCTGCTATAGAATGCACACTAAATAAACTAGGCATTCGTTGAGTGTTTTTGCGCCGCAGAGAGCTTATGGCAGGATCAGGACAAAATAAATTAGTCGCTTCTGAGCCGTGCGCCGAGTTGAATCAAAAGAAAATACCACAGTCACTGAGGATCAAAAGGAAAACAGCAGTAGGGATTACCAACTGCCACAAATAACTCAAAAGAATACACCGAGCTGCAAACTAATGAAAGCAGCTCTGGCGGGAAGGATGGAGGAGGCGAAGGGACGGAAAGAGTAAGGTATAAACAGCTCCCGTGAAAGAGCAAGTTCTCGTCAAGAAAAGTAGGCTGCGAATGGGTCCACACAATTTGACTGAGGAGTGCAGCCTCAAGTTCTGGCAGTGGCTGAGCGTCAGTTTTTGAAAACCTGGCGGGGGAAGTGTTTAATGAGCTGCCGCGTGTCTGTACAAAAAAGGAAGGTAGGAGGAAGCGGGATAAATGCGGGCATAAGGATACAAGTTCATTATTTGGCAAAGGCGCCCTGTGCCGCGTCGAAAGGGAACGGCGAGCAGGCGATAAAAGATAAAACGGAGATTCGCTAATAGGACGCCGGGATAAAGTTTTATGGGGGCGAGGGTCCTGGGCGGGCACGGCTCAGAATACAGCGCAATTTCGATGGTAGTTCGTATTTAGCGTTACTGTCAATCGCTGCACTGATATTAAAGGGGCAGGAAAACCTCTTTATTTTCTTTTCTGCTGCTGTGGATCAGCCTTCGTGCAGACCTCATGGACTTGCGAAAGAGTACTGAGTGATTTATCATGGAGGTCCTCAAAAGCCAAAAGTTACTCTCATCATCTTTAGCTCAATTAGCCCTGCGGAGAATACAGAAAAATAAGAAAAACGACACGTAACAGCAGTGATTTTGGAGCTTTGTGGTTTTACTGAAGTCTGTGCGATTAGAATCAGAGATTAGGATTAACGTTAAACAATTGTGAAAGGATTTATCTGACTTTATTTTTAAAAAAAACAAGCAAAACTGTTTGGAAATAATTTCTATCAAATACAAAATTTTTAGTAAAATGTTCTATTAGCTTATATCCTCTTCAGTCCCGAGGTATCATATATGATACCCTCAGGTATTATTTTTTTCTCGGGAGTGCGCACTGCTGAACTTTTTCTGTCCTGTGGTATCATCTACGACACACACCGTGCTTCTCACAGCTCATTTGTTCGATCTTCTGCCGAGCGTCAAAAGTTGGTAGCACTGATTGGAAACTTGGGATTCAGCAGCTGTACAGCATGTCTCGTCGAAATAAAGGTAAAGTCATATCTTTTTTCCATTTACAAGTGTTTTCACTGCTTTAAAACTTATTAAATCTGTACAGACATTTTTCAGTTAAAATGGAACTACAAATTAATGTTATAACGAATTTAAACCATCTATAAAAAATTAATTACTGTTTCAAAAAATTTCATGGTCATTCATTGTTAACTAGCATTAACACAAAGTAAATAACACAATAGTAGTTCACTTGCACTTTTATTATGAGCTCGGGACCGAAGAGGATATAATGCTACAGGGCGCGCAACTTACATTGTTTGTTGGTTATGGATGACTTTTGTGACTAAATTATGTGCAGTAAATGTTGGCATACATGTATTTTATAAGGTGCCATTAGAAACGAAACACACAGATCAACTAAAGTAAGAATGCAGATGAAAAACTTTTGGAAATTTAATTTCTTGCCCTTTTCTTTACAGCAAACAGCAGGATCTTTACGTAAGATAATGTTCACATGCTGCAAGACTTTTTAGAATTTTCTCTCACACGTCATACTAGCTTTTCACATTTGCGATGTATAGCTTCAACTTTCCCTGAATTTGTTGACGTCTTCTCTTCACTATGTATCAGCTATTTTCCATTCAATTTTCCCAAAGTTTATTGTAATTTTAGATCCTTCCTCTTGGAACTGAATATCTGCATGTTACATGTAATCAGAAGTATAACGACCACTAGCCTTCTTCACGTAATAAAATTTCGGTGTTAAATTCCGAAATGCCGGAGTGAAAACCAAGGTTTAGCCTATATGCCGTTCGGACAGTATGCTGTTGAATCAAAAACTCGGAAATTTTATTCATTGAAACATTCGCTTTATTTTAAACGTCTATAAATACAAGCAATCTATCACGCTTGCTTGCATATGTCTTGGGACCAATGGTTTGAACAGAAGCAACATTGACTTCAGAATTGGTAGGGAATCTTCTCAGATTCACGTAGGTATTTCTATCCGGCGAGTATATAGATCCGAGACATAGTTCGTCTATAAAATCTGCATGTCTTGAATCCTGCTGTTGGTTAGGCGGGGTGTGAAAATAAACTACTTCTACTACCATGTCACTATGTTTTGTTAAATGTTTTGTTAAATTAATATAATTATTATTTGGACTTCAGAGCTTGTTCTTATCAGTAACTGGAAAGAAATGTACTATGACCTTAAAAAACACACTAAACAATGCAGTTTCAATTAACCGGGATCATTTACGAAAAAAACCCTTGGAAAATCTAAAGCTGTATGGTGAGACAGGGGAGTGCGGATGTGATATATTCATCAAATGCACACAATTCCTTTACGTAGCAAAAATTATCCACATTGATCAAAATTCTGTAGATAAAAAAATGTTTTAGGTTACTTATTTGTTACGCCTACTAGCAGTTATATTGAAGAAATCAGTGAGAAAGATTTTCAGTGAATATTAACGTTAAGGTGTTGGATATATTCTTTGAGAAATACTGAAAAGTTAATTTGGAATGAATGAAATATAAGTAAAGTGTTTCCCTAACTACTGGTCCACATTAGAATTCATAGTACGCATTATTATAAGGCTATGAAAAAGAATCAGTGCTTCTCCGAAGAAAGTAGACTAACATCGGTTCCAAGAAACCATGGATCGGGTTCTGAAGAAACGTGTTGAAAGCAGTCTCCGGATGAAAGTTTTTCCTGCAATACGCAACGGTCGAGCAGGGCATACTCTAGTTTCAAAATGAAATGTAAGTTAATTTTTAAGTTATAAAAATTTTGTGACCAATTTGAAGGAACAATTAATATCACGCCAATGTAATTGAGATTGTTTGTTTCTTATTCATTTTCCCGAACGCGTTTCACTTCGTTCTCTGACGCATCTCCAGAGATTCTATCTGTTGAGTGTGTATACATGTAGTTAACGTACAGATATTAAATTATTTTAGAAGTGTGCAAAAATATTCATTTTTAATTAATTGTTAAAAAATGACGCCAATCCAACTGTTTTTTTTTTTTTTTTTTTTTTTTTTTTTTTTTACTTATAACGTTTCGCCTGTCTCGGCGAATTATTTACTTTGGGCTTACTCGTATTAGTGTTGGTGATTCCACATTTGTGCTTTTCTCATAAATCACATTCCGTTTTAGAACCATCTGCCAAACTATCGCCAACTATTCGCGATATAGTGCGCCTATATTACATATCACTGCAATGTTTTTTGACAGATGATTCAAAAATGGAACGCTGAGATGTGAAACGGGTATGACAATAAATAATTGAAAACATTTGCATTACTGTAATTCACTAATAATTAATTAACTAAACAACTGTGCGGAAAAATTGTCTACAACAATGTAGCTTTCATTTTTACATTACTATCTAAAGGTACATACATATAATCTTCATGAATTCCGTCTGCACGGCATAATCACTGATCTGAAGTTTATTTTTGTCATACGCTTGGGTCGCAATAATTCGGTCCGAATACAATAGCCTAATGCCTGTTTCAACCGAAAGGGAAGCAGTTCAGAAACAATACGGATTTTTGTCGAACACCTACCATGCAAAAAACTGTGGTAATAAAAGCATAGCGGCATTGAAGAAAAAAAACTGGCTGACTTTCATCGGTATTCATAAAATGGACGCTAGCTGCCGTGAGGGGGGAATAAAAAAGGGGAAGAGAGAAACGTGCTTCCACGCGAGACGCAAAGGGACTTGTCCCTGGCGGTACAATAAATACCGCACGCTCCACAATGGTCGCTGATAGCACATTTTATTGAAAGAATATTACTTCCGGTGGTGAAAGCACGCGCGCCAGTCCACGGAGCGGCAGACACGGACAATACCGGTGGTTTCACGGTCCAGGGCGCGCGCATTGCCTGATCGCAGGGCCTGCCAAACCAGAACACACAACAACCGAGTCTTGTTCAACGAGAACACCGCACGGATATATTTACAGGCTCAAATGCTAGTTCCTGGATATAGAGTATTAAGGATAAAGTATTACAAAACAATTTAAAAATGAGCAACTCACAAATACAAACTATAACCACAAAGACAACTATGTCTCTCTACGGTGAAACTATCACATTCAAACAGAAAATATGTATGCTACGATCATTTAAGCTTAACAATTTGAACCTTAATTAACCGATAAACACATATTAATCCATTGGTAGAGCAAGGATGCAGTAGATACACTCTCTAAAATATAATAATACCAAGTGTGGTGGGTGAGCGGTTAACGCACTGGTCTCGCATTCGGGAGGACACCGGTTCGAATCCGCGTCCGAGCATCCAGATTTGGGTTTTCCATGGTTTCCCCAAATTACTCCAGGCGAATACCGGGATGCTTCCTTCAAAAGGCCATGGCCGAATTCCTACCCGTTCCTTGTTCCCAGTCCCATCATCTCTTTAATGACCTCGACGTCGACGTGCCGTAAAAGCTATAAATAATAAAATATAATACCCCTTTCGAAGGAAAAATCGAAACATTATGACAACCTTGCCCACTCAAGCAAGTTTACAATCCAACATGTAGCATGTTAACACAAGCAACCGAATAGTGAAAAGAACTACAGAACAGCAGACACCTAGTGCAATTTGGTAAATGATTCAGGCAAAATTAGATGAAGAAACTAAGGGGAACTTGCTTGGAAATAAAAGCAAAAATGCGCACATACAAAACCACTATACTTCAGTGCAAAAAGTAGATAATTATCACTGGTCATAACTGTGTGTTTTGATTTTTTACTTAAATGGCTTTACGTATCGTTGACTATGTGGTCATTAGAAGCGGAAAAGGATTGGGGAAGCAATCTGGCCATGACATTTTGAAGGAATTGAAGTAATTTAGGGAAAGTATGGAAAATCAATACTGGAAGGGGATTTGATTCTGTATCCTCTCGAATGACAGATACATTTGTGAATGTTAGAATTATGACCCATTTCGATACAACTAAAACTGTATAAAAATATTAATTTTCAGTAGATATTCGTCACTGATAACACTTGGATCAAAGACAATTAGCTTTCGGTATTGAATGGTTAAAACAATAAAATCAGTTAAATTGATGTTACTCAAAACAATTTAGCATGTTTTAAAAAATCAAGAAGTGCGTATCATACACGCACACCATAGGGTTCCGTACGTTTTACATTATTATTATGGGGTCAACTTAAGATTGCTAAAGGTGAATGTATTAATGCACGAACGATAGATTTTAGATTTTTGAGCAGCAATAAAATGCAATCTGGATCAGAATGGGGGAAGAAAAATCCACAATACAGCACGGAGCACGAGAAACGTATTTTTTCAATAATAATTTAAATTACTTACTAACATAATCACTACTTGCAGATGGAAGTGTTACACAAAATAAAATTAACAAAGGAATACATGCATCGCGATCCATACAGCCTGGACCAGAATTATAATTAAAATTACTCGGTGCAGATATAAGTTAGCATTTCAATATTCATTTCTAATATTATTTGCTTTCACTGGATCCATATTAATGACGTCATTAATTCAGCCGCATGTAAGTAGTTCCAACGGTAGCGCGATGTAAATTACTACTGAATAGTGATTTGTTGCTCGAACTTTCATAGAGATGCACTTCACAACATTGCAATTGCCCGTACATATGGTGGTAATAATACTTGGTTGATGTTATGAAGTCTATATTGTTAGTGGAGTGGTTTTGTTTAATTTAATTTAATTTAATTGCAATGGAGCACAGGCTCCGGTGGCAATTTCCCTACACTCCCATCTTTCCCCTATCCTGCAGCCACCTACATTTTCCCTCTACAAATTTTTCTTGAAATTCTTTCAACGTTTTCGGTAAATTATTCATAATTTCTCTTGATAACTCATTCCAATCCCTGACACCCTTACCTATTGATGGAATGTGCAACATTGTATCCATGGTTCGTAGTATAGCATCTTTACCAGACATGATATATGTTTTATGTGTTCTGTAACTCTTGAATCAAAAAACAATGAAAGTATAAACTGAGTATGCAACGGAATACTACCATTAAGGTCAACAACATTATGTATCGCAAAATACACAGCAAAATAAAAATTTTCGTAACAAAATTGATTGAATATCTATTAAACTATAACACATTCTTTACGTTACGAAAAAAATACTTTATCACCTTATTTGGTCTAAGGAGTCCTCTACTTTTTTTTCAAATTAATTGTCTACGAATTTGTCCTGCAATCAATATTTTAGACGTTATCCCAATTTTTTTTTTATATAACACAAACGATGCCAAGGTAGAGGATTACGAAGTTGCATCTTAATAACGTAATATTGTTATAATGTTGTCGGTGTATAATCTACAAAACCAAATTCATTGAATGCTCTTATAAAGTGACATAATTTTCAATAAAAAAAATAAAAAAATTAAACTTTCAGTATTTTAGTTGCAAAATTGAAGAGAGAGATAGCGAGGAGAGACATACTTTCAGTGACGTTTGCATGTCATGAAATACTCAATTAAATAAAAATATCTCAAGATAACATTGACTGAATTTTTGAATATCCCTCCAAAGATACTACACTCGACGTGTTACGTGAAAAAATTATCTTATCTCTGGAATTTGTCGGCTATTTTTTTTTTTGCGGTTTATTTTGCCATGAACAGAATAAATCCTAGTAGAAAATTTCATGACTATCGGTGTAATGTCGGCTGTGACGTTCCTACGAACGGACATCATGAAATTATGATTCCGAATTTATCATTTTGACCGAGAAACCTTGAAAATGTCCTACACTGAGTTTCTCAAGAACTGCTCAAATCTTATATTCGATACGCAACAAATGCTACTCCATCACAAGGAAACCTTACTGGTTATTCTACACATCGTGTTTGTATCTGTGAACCAGTCTGAGAGTACGGTAAGCAAGTTACGCATTTACTTCCATATAAAATGTATATATTTTTTAACAAAAGTGTTATAAATACCTCGATGTTTTCAATATTTTGTAGAGAGCGCTATAATGCTGTGAGCAAAAATTAACGAGTATAATGAAATAGTTACTGATATTTGAATTTATTTTAAAATATGTGAACAACACCTTTCATTTATGAGTGCGACGAAATACTTCTTCCACCAAGTGTCCTGGGTAGCAAATACAAGAGAGATTAGAGAAATTAGGGGTCGGACTGATGCTTATAGGAGATCTTTCTTCTCTCGTGCTACACATAACTGAAATGCACACAAGTATCAGTGCTAAGCACTTTCTATCATCCAAAAATTGGAGATGTATTCAATATAAACAAAAGCGACTCAAACGTCGTGGAGTGCGCCAGAAATGAAAATATACCCGTAGAAGCAGAATAAACAAAAAATAAGCTCAGGTGTAGCAGAGGAAGAAAGAGAATCCCGGAATATATCAAAATAAATCAACTGGTGACAGAAACGATAACAATAATAAAAACAGATAAATAAGTAAAATTTTCCATTTCAGCAGCACTTCGTTAGGAGTTTATGTATCATTTTTACCATTCTCATAATGAAGTCTCAGCAGGTTATCCCACTGATATCTTTAATTATTGCAACTTACGTTAAAGTACCCGCATTTTCAGAAAATATTTTTGCCTGAAATAAAATAATTAAACTCACATAGATTATGGAGTAGTGAGATGCGATAACTAGAACACTTTATTCCTTCTCAATAAGTAGTTGTTTTCTTCTGGTATCCGTTTAAACATAAATGGGCTTGCGCTGGAATGATTAGCCATACAGAGTGTTATAGCTACTTGAAGGTCAACTTACAGTATTCAGACTTCGTTGAGATGTCTGAGATGGCAGTCAAGTCACTGTGTACTAGGCTGGTCAGCTAGCTGCGCCTGCAGTTGTTAACGAGCAGGCAGCCCGCATGCCCGGCGTCCAACACGCGTGTTAGCGTGATTCTACGTGTGAATACTAAATGGGTCCAATTAAGTGGGCCCTGATTAGACGGCCATTGTGGAGCAAGTCAAGGGGCCGCATTGTTCGCTCATTATACACAGCAGCGTCCTGGCGGGCCCCGGGAGTCGCTCACGGCAGCGGGAATGACTCACGCGTCCTCGCAGCACAGGGCACTACCTGCTAGCAGCCTGTGATATCACACAATCACGGAATCACCTACAAGAAGGAAACGGATGCCGAGCCCGCAATCCGAGTCCATTTTGCGTCACTGTAGTCTACAGTTCGAACAAAGCTTCTGTCCATGACTCCGAGAACCATCAGAAGTAGCCGACCCCGGAAGAATAGAGGTAGCGTGCTTGCTTCGCGTTGTAGTGGTCGCAGTTTTAGAGCGACCTAGGGCATGGGTAATTTCAATTAAGTGTTCATCTTGTATCCGTCTTGTGTTGACTTACAAAAGAGGGAAAATAATCACACTGATATGAAATCTATGCATTGTAAGGGAGACGAATACATTGAGCTGGCTGTGTGGCTAAGATCGGCAAATGCCATTTTTTTAAATAAAAGGTCAGAAGTGATATTAAACTTCTACACTTTCTAGGAGCGTCCATAAACTACGTGGCTTGTTCTAAAGAGGGGGGGGGCGGGTTGGTTGGGAATCTACACTGGGCTACGTGGAAAAAGGGGGAGAGGGTTCCGAGCCTAACCACGAAGTTTTTTATTCATATTATTTGTCACAGTTAAATATGGTTCAGAACAAATACCGTCATTTAACTATCTCTGTATATATTTTATGATAGTTTGACAAGAGAAAACGGTGCAGAATGTCTTCAGAAATCAATAGGGAAAAAAGCTACATGCCATGCGGGGGGCGGGGGGGGGGGGGAGGAAGAGGAAAAATCCACTTTGGGAGGCTACGTGGAGAGATAGGGGGTTCACAGAAGGCCAAAATGGAGCTACGTGGTTTATGGACGCTCCCTCTACCATGCTTCCAAAGAACGCTATCTTCTGCTGTAACACATCGCTACACACAAGTACTGTATTTTGTTAAGTTTATTATATTATAGTGTATTTTTAATATTAATTTCATAGTTTTAAGGAATAGATATTTATTATTTAGGAAGTCAGAGAGAAGATATCAGAGTATACAGACATATTGCTCGGTTGGTGGGAGAAGGTTCGCTCAGACAGTTGGAGCCTAGGCGGTAACAGGTATATTTAAAGTTCATCGCTGACCATTCTACAGAAACTCCCATAAGACACAGATATTGTTTTTGAAACTCTCAAGTAAAAATGCTATGGTTGGTAACGCACGATCCATTTTGAACTTAGATTCCGTTGAATCAGGTTACAATTACCAACAAAGAGAGAAAGAATATTTCAGTGTCCATAATTATGTTTGTACTTTTGGTTTCGACGGTAGTTACTCATCCACAGATTCACTAACCATGACCGTTAATGAAAAATTCAACACTTTCATAGAAATATGTTTGAAATTGACAGTGAACAAATAAATAATAGAATTTTTTTTAGGTTTTTAGGAGACCCATAGATTATTCACAAAAGACGTATGCTGAATATACATTTCATATTTATGAATTACAGTGCTAAGCAGGTAATGGTAATGGAACACAATTTTCGCTACACGAGTCAGGTATTGTCAAGATTTATGGACTACCTTAGGTGTTCTGCTTTTCGTTGAATTAGCCGAATGTATTGTTCCATGCTAATGATCTCATTTTTGAGGCCAGTTCTGAAGTATTAACGCGCTTAATTAATCTGCTAAGCGAGTCAAAATAAGAAGCACTTAACAACAGCGTAAATTGCAGCGTACTATTGATACGTTTCCACAAGTTTTTGAAATAGATGTTATAATCAGACTAGACTTTTTACGCTGAAACACTCAAGCGACAAAATGGAGCCTTTGTTTTTTTTCCCAGACTTTTATTTGTTTTCGCAGTTTTAGTCTCTTGATCTGTAGAAGAAATTCTCCATGTCCAAAGCCTGGAACTCAATAAGGACGTTCCATCGTATCTTATAACGTTCGTGAACTTTTATTTTTTTATGGCTGATGCCGTATAGACTGTGCCATGAATATCAGAGAGATGGTTGGGAGTAATTTTGTAGATTATGAAGCGGCCCTTCAAAGCACTGCGTCATCAGACGACGTTAAAGCGTTATGGCGTCGTGGACAGAGTTTCATAGACTTATCAAGCTTGGAGTGCCCATGACGGGAGCAACTTGTGTAAGAAAGTTAAGATATTACGAAGAGCACAATGAGGAAGACTTGATTAAGTTGAGTCGGGGTCATCCCTCTGGCCGTCGGATGACAGGATACTGGGTTCAGAACGGGACAATCACTCTATCGACCTCCTTAACAGCCCAGAGCCAAAAAGTTCGCCTCTCGTGATTAGGAGTTGGCATACTTCATTGAAACTGTGAGATTGCATGAACAAATATAGCTCATAAAAGGAATGAGAGCTATAAGAAAATTTTGACAAACAAGTGATTGACTGAACTAAATAGCTGTTGATACCTAGAAAATACAAACTATTTAATTGTTTTAAGGTTTCGTAGTAAACAAAACAAAAATGTATTGAAATGATTTGATGAAAAAAACTCATTTATTTTTATAAAAATAAGACTGATCAATTTAGTCTGTTAAAAAATAAATTGATATGATATTGTAACCTGATGACTGCTTCAATTTGCCTTTGCTGGACCTACAGTTTAAAGTGGAATCCGAACCATGGAACGTCCTGACGAACCTCACATGATAAAGTGGAACTATTAATATTTCAGGACCTCACTGAGATTTCAATCCGAGGACACACACTTTGAAAGCAAGCGGCTTAACCACTTTTTTTACCTGAACTACTAGATCGTTCAATTTAATCTGATGGTAATATGAAATAGTTTGTTATGACTGCTAGAAATAAAGGTCGGAGCTTGATGGCTGAACGGCATACGTTCTGGAGGATGCGGGTTCAAAACTATTGAGATTTGATTTTCAATGTTTTCTGAAATCACTTCTCACGAACACTCGGATGGTTTCTTCAAAACACGATGGTTCAATGCTTCCCATTAATTGCTGCCAACACTCCCCTGCTCTAATAACTTGTGTGGCGATAAAACGAAAATTTTAATAGAAGACCATTAATGTACGAATCGGTTAATACTATACTATTGTTTCAGAGTACGCTAAACTGAAGAAGTACGAATTTTTACGATACTGAGCGATAATACTGTAGTAAGCAGTATTCGTACACTAATTATTACGCTCCCCAAGCAATGCTTCATTCTGTTTATTTTTAATTTTAAAGAAAATAAAAATGGTGATTTCTATTTTCTTTCAGGAGGCATCACATCAGTGTGATCACTATGTGAATCATTGAAACATATGTAACACTTTCTAGCACACCACGAAATATACTAAGAAATCTTTGAGGTAACCGTGATTTGCAGTCTTTATTACGTTCGTCTTCTTGACTATCATCTAACAATAAATAAATCCAATAAGAGATACTTAGCGAAACATTTCAACTTGCTGACTCTAATATACATTTTTAACGTTTGTGTGAAGTTGTAGAATTTTATTGCAGAATTGACAAGTAGTTTCTTTAAAAATTCCGTGTAATGAAAGAAAAATGCAAACAAAACACCGACGAAGAAAGCAGCATTCACTATTTACTGTTTAAAGGAAACAGAAGCTAAGGAAATTATTTTTTTCTTGAATCATTATATCTAAGGCGATTTAATGGAGCCAGATATGAGAAATTTTATAAAGTGGAAATGAATCTTTAGCAAGGTATATCATAACGTTGCGGCTGTTATTAAATGTATGTCCATCCAGATAGCCACTGAACTAAATCTCTTGCTGCATTTTCGAAAGAGAAGAATAAATAGATTTCACTTCTGCGTCAGTTTCTGCGCAGAATGTGATAATATTCAATGTTAGCATTGTTTTTGTTGTGTTTTGATTATTATTGCTCTTCCACTTAGGAACTGATTATGTTTCTAACACGTCCCATCCCCCATAATATCCCCTTGCTATGCTGTGTACTGAGTAGAGTCAAAACAGTTTACTCAGTAATACCTCTTCCGTCATCTGCTGATAGTAAACATCGTGCTTGGCGAGGTTTAGTAAGTGCCATGTTGCTCCCATTGCTGCGTGCCTAAAATGTGCTGGAGTGGTGAACGTTATGTTACTGGGTCGTATGTTTTACGTGTAGGCTTGGGCACGGTTCGTTTTCATTCATTTTCTATTGTACCGTAACGAATATGGAAATAACTCGTAGTACTGACAACTCGCTGTTAATTAATTAAAATTAAATGGAATACATTAAAGAAACATAATTGAAATGAAATATGTGATGGCCATAGCGGCCTCTTAACTACAACCTCACTTTAGTGTTCAGTTGAGGGCACACTCAGATGAAAAATTAATTTGTTTTATAATTCAATCAAAGACCGCTTTGAATGTTGGGTATTCAAGAAGAGATAATTAACGGTAAATAATAGGGATAATTTACTGGGAATGAATACAGAACAGGATTATATCTCTGCTATCCTGTTATTTATCTCAGGTATTGTTCTACAGCAATTATGTTACATTAATTAGGTAGGAGAAGTCACGTTTGTAAATACGATAAAAGCTTAAATCGTTGAAACATAGTAAACCCACAAAGTCGTTCATGCAAATGGAGTGTTCATGTCTTTTCGCACAACCGTTCCCTGATAAAATTCATAGAAGCGATTTCTACGATGAAGTTGAGAACTGTAAACATTAATCTAACGATCTTAAAATACTTTATTTGTTTTCATTACTTCTTCATCTTCCTCTTGTTAGGTATTTGGTTTCTTGAAATAACTATTCCGAAGAATCAATTTTCACTTTGTTTATTCTCCCGTGCTCTCCATAATAGCATTATACCTACAAACAGGCGTCGGTTCGATCCAAAGACACTAAGTTCAAACATGAACATAATATGTTTCAGTGATTAAACTCACACACTTCCGAGAACTATTGATTGACAACAACTATCAATCAAAGCTCAACTCTGCCTTTCGCATTATATAGATGGCTACATAAATTTCTAGTAGAACACAGAGAAAGCCGACCGATGTGTCTCGAATTCTAACAAACTGCAAACATCTTAGCTCACATCAGTACCCACAATTACAAACTTTTAATTAATTTTTCATGCATAATACTGTCCTCAAACATATTACATAACTTTTTACACAGTTTCTTTCCATAAAACAATGTTCATTTACAAAAAATCACAGTTTAATTGACGTAAAATATACAAAACCATATTTAATCAACCCCCACCTTGCTAAACACAATTCTTAAAATAAAATTTCATTAGGTGTGGTTCTGATGGCCGTTATACCCTCCAAAATGTCTGCTGTAACTCATAATACAACTTCCTCAACATTCTATTTGATGACCGTTAGTTATCTGTTACTGAAGAAAAGCAATGTCCAAGTATTATAAAGCTACAGGAAAGCACAACTCCTTTCAAATTAAATCTGAAATGCAACTGCATAAGCTAAGCATACAAACTACGAATATTTTAAAAGGTAAAACATATACCGGGTGGTTATAATTAAATTTTCCCCCCTATTTAACACGTTATAACACGGAAACTAATTACCATACGAGTACCAAACTTGGTAGCATTAATGTCCAGGGTATGGGGTGCATGATTTCCATGCGTCACAGCGCCACCGTCCAGTTCCAACTATGGCCACCAGCTGCCATGATCAGTCAAGGCTCAGGCAAGGATTGAAGTTGACGAGGGCTGCCCTGGACCATCCTATGGACAGACGAAGCACATTTTCCTTTGACGGGTGAGGTGAACACACAGAATTGCCGAGTGTGGGAATGTTCACCTTCAGTAGTTGTGCATGAAGTTTCTCTGTATGGTGAACGTGTCACTGTATGGTGTGGCTTCACGGCTATATTCATCATTGGCCCATTCTCTTTTGAACAGGTTGGCGGTCAAGGACCAAAGACGTGCAGTGTGACTAGCCAGGGCTACTTCGATATGCTTCGCCAGCATGTCGTCACGCCCTACAGAACAGAGACACATTGAACTCAACAGTTTTCATGCAAGATGAGGTCCCACTGCACATTGCTCGTGAAGTTCAACTGCTTCTCCGAAACGCATTAGGAAACGATCGAATTATCAGCCGATCGTTTCCTAATGCTTGGCTGCACGATCACCTGACCTCACTCCCTGGTTGTGGGGCTACCTGAAGGACAGGGTTTACCAGGAGAACATTCACAAATGTGCTGATCTGAAGCACAGCATATCAAGAGAGGTAGCCACCATACCTATGGACATGCCTCGTTGTGCTGTGCAGAATGCAATCCTGCGCTTTCAGAATCTTCTGGACACTGATGGGCGCCATATTGAGCCCCTTTTGTAGCAGTAATGGTACCTCTATGTAATGGTATGATGTACCGTAGCAGCACATTAAAATTTCAATTGAATTGATTCTGCATTACTTCTCTTTCCCATGTCCTTGACATTAATGTTACCAAGTATGGTATTCGTACGGTAATTAGTTTCCATGTTATAACAGTTTAATTATAACCACCCGGTATATATACACACGAGAAGAAACTTGATTTGTCGAGTAAAAAACAGGAAGTACTTTAAATTAATATTAATACAAGCAAGTATACGACCCATAAGTTAGTAAAATTGAAGTTAGAAGGGATGTGGTGACCAACTACGGAAAGTGACGACCTTAATAACTCTACCTAACTTCTCATAATCGCTATAATACCGTGCATTTTTTTTTCAGGTCAATTATTCATACTATAATAGTAATAATAATTTTTTTTTAAATATTACTTTCCTATAATCGTTATGCTTCAGTTGCTTTATTCACATGTTCACTACGTGACCGCTCAGTAATGTAAAGCCCTCCGATGTGACACAGGCAAAGCAAACACATCTTTCACAACCAGCGAAATTGCAAAGTTTTTCTTGCAGCGTTCAGAAACAGCGACCAAAAGGTCTGTTACAGCTAAACTTGTTGCTTCGCCTCCCTCTGAAGTAGCCGTGTTTAGAAAGTAAACATCTAGACTTACCAAGCAGGAGTTCGGTAACGCAGACTTCGCTATTTGGTATGCAACGTTAGTTATTCAAATTTTAATACATACCGTTACATTGAGTATTCAAAACGGTACCACCAAGTAATTGCTAAGACTTGGAAACGATTGAACTCTGGATAAAACTATATGATGAACTGTTTATATCAGCAAAAGCAATGAAATTCTCCTCAAAATGTCAAAAAGCAAATACAGAAAGTTCCTATTAAATATTTTGAGCGTTCAGAATCGTTTTTGATGGTACTGACGATATTTTCCGACTTTTCGACTAAGAGATCATTATAGACAGTATTAGATTGTTAACAAGAAATTTTAAGGAAATTTAACTTTGTAATGAGGTCTTACCGACATTCACCAAAAGTGATTTCGGGAATCCTTGAAAACCTAAATCAGTTATACTTCACTTGTAAACAGCCCTGATGGAGGCCCCAGGTTGGGCGCTGAAACTTCGGTAGCAATACATCGATCAAAGCAGCGTGAATCCCGAAAAAGTAAGTGAAATATTTTATTAATATGACGCCTGCTGAAAGCGTAAAATATTGTATGAGAGGTATTTATTTACAATTCATTCCAATAGGTGGCACTGGAGTGTGATATACATTTCGACTGCGAGAAAGTTTCTCCAGACAATATTTAACATTCCAAGTATGAGCAAAATCTTTACTAATATTATAAATGCGAAAGTAACTCTGTATGTCTGTCTGTTTGTTACGTTTCTTGGGCTAAACGGCTACTCCAATCGTGATGAAATTTGACAAGGAGATCCTATTTGACATTAGGATGGGCATGGGATACCATATTATGTATAGATAACATATTGTCACTAAATTACGAAAACTATCTGAACTGTGACAAACGCCTATATGTCTTTGTAATGCTTAAGTTTCCAGAGTAATGGCAGCGTAGCGCAATGGTAACGTCCTTGTTTCTTAAGAAAACTCCCGTGTGCCTTCGCGTTCTAACCCGGGAGTCCCCAAACTTTTTACCCCGTCGACCCCTTGACAGGATATTTGCCTTCTTATCGACCCCCACAAGTATTTAATAAAAATATTAAATCATTTTGGTATATCTGATGCTAAGCAATAAGGAGGCCTGCATAACAACTCAACCAAAGAATTTATAAAATCCACGCAATAACATTAACAGAAAATCGAGATACTTTCCACTATAATTATAATCTCAAATAATAGCATCAAAACAATTGATAGATGGAATAAATTTCGAATAAAGACCTGCCAGAAAGATCAGATGGTTGTTGTACTGTTTTAACTTGGCACGTAGCGATGGATCCACCTTCCTAAGGCACTCTTCAACTCTCAATACTGCAACTATCATCTCTACTCTCTACCTCAGTGAGCAAAAGTAATTGGTTGAAAGTTTCATCATTTACTTCACATGACTTCGCAAACAGACGGGAATTGAGAGGATGAGCTTTACTTTTATTTATTGACCTGATTTTTCTAGAAAATTCCTATTTTTTCCTGTACAGTTTAATTGATCCTCTTTAGTATTAATCGACCCCCTTTCGACCCCCCTGTATTAATCGACCCCGGGAGATCTCTTATCGACCCCAAGGGGTCGGTATCGACCACTTTGGGGACCCCTGTTCTAACCCCACTAGGAGTAACATTTTTTAAGAATTGTTTTTCATAGTTTGAGCCAAGCCTAGGATTTTGTTGTAAGGATACCATGTTCTGGCAAATATTTGGCGGTAGAATAATGCCCTAAGCGTTTACTTTATTCAGGTTATACTGGTTCCACTGGCAGCTTCGTGTGATCTAAACTAATAATATTATATATACGAAAGTAAGTCTAGGTCATTATTATTATTATTATTTTTTTTTTTTACGACTATATGTGTATACCGATATACCGAAATACTTTGTATCTTTAGGAACGAAAAAGGATACTTTTTTCCGATATGAATAAATGAGACAGGTTTGACTGTAGAATGGTATATCGATAGCGTTCCCGTCATTTTATGCTGACCTATCTTGGTGACTTTGAGCTTCGTGTATCCAAAAATTCTAAATCCACGCGTACGAGGTCGCGGGTAATAGCTACACAGACGGAAAAAAAAATCCCAACACCAAGAAAAAATTATTGTAGAGTAATGAAATTTGGACAATGCATTTGTCAAGTTAACATGTTTAATTGATTAAATTTTCAAGATCACAGGTTAATTTAAGCTCAAGAAAATGCATTTCAAATGTGAAATACTGTTAAATTAATAGCCGGTGTAACCTCCAGAATTTTGAATGCAAGCCTGCAAACGTGAATGCATTGTGTCATACAGGTTTCGAATGTCACTTTGTGGTATGGAGTTCCATGCTTGTTGTACTTGTGCTGTCAATACTGGGACGGTCAGTGCTGGCTGTGGATGATGCTGGAGTTGTCGTCCAATGATATCCCATACGTGTTCAATTGGAGACAGATCTGGTGATCTCGCAGGCCAAGGTAACATGTCGACACTCTGTAGAGCACGTTGCGAGACAACAGCGGTATGAGGGCGAGCGTTATCCTGTTGAAAAACTCCCCCTTGAATGCTGTTCATGAATGGCAGCACTACAGGTTGAATTACCAGACTGACGTACAAATTTGCAGTCAGTGTGTTTGGTATAACCACAAGAGTGCTCCTGCTGTCATAGGAAATTGCTCCCCAGACCATGACTCCAGGTGTAGGTCCAGTGTGTCTAGGCCGCAGACAGTTTGGTTGCAGGCGTTCCCCTGGCCTCCTTCTGACCAACACTCGGCCATCACTGGCACCAAGGCAGAACCTGCTTTCATCAGAAAACACAACAGATCTCCACTCCGTCCTCCAATGAGCTCTGGCTTGACACCACTGGAGTCGCAAACGGCGATGGCTTGTAGTCAGTGGAATGCACGCTACAGGGCGCCTGGCTCGGAGCTGTCCTTGAAGTAACCGATTTCTAACAGTTCGTTGTGTCACTGTGGTACCAACTGCAGCTCGAATTTCTGTAGTGCTGCCATTCATGAACAGCATTCAAGGGGGAGTTTTTCAACAGGATAACGCTCGCCCTCATACCGCTGTTGTCTCGCAACGTGCTCTACAGAGTGTCGACATGTTACCTTGGCCTGCGAGATCACCAGATCTGTCTCCAATTGAACACGTATGGGATATCATTGGACGACAACTCCAGCATCATCCACAGCCAGCACTGACCGTCCCAGTATTGACAGCACAAGTACAACAAGCATGGAACTCCATACCACAAAGTGACATTCGAAACCTGTATGACACAATGCATTCACGTTTGCAGGCTTGCATTCAAAATTCTGGAGGTTACACCGGCTATTAATTTAACAGTATTTCACATTTGAAATGCATTTTCTTGAGCTTAAATTAACCTGTGATCTTGAAAATTTAATCAATTAAACATGTTAACTTGACAAATGCATTGTCCAAATTTCATTACTCTACAATAATTTTTTCTTGGTGTTGGGATTTTTTTTTCCGTCTGTGTAGTTCGACATAAATTTAGAAGCTATAATCCACCGCCATTTATCGGAATGAAACTAAAAACCTTACACCCTGCATCTATAACATACGTGTAAATACAGCAATCTCTAGTGATTTGTCATTGATGATGCGGTTTACGGTCTGAAAATCGTTTCCCACTCGAAATTCCTGCCACGAGTGATGCGTTCGACTTTGCGTTTCAAATACTATTGCAGAGAAGCCATACGAGAAATGTGAAGTGTGCCTGTGGGTCATCAACAAAGGTAATTTCTTCCAGGTAGGGGTAGTTTCAAGAAGAGGTAGAAACATATGATGCGTTAAAACACGAAAAAGCATTTCGTATAATACAGACTCACAGGAAGAGATCCAAGAAACAGAAAAAACAGCGCCACTCTGCTGCATTTACCTATCCAGCCAATATTTCTTTGATAGTTTATCTGTGAATTAAGGGTACTAACTTTACATCTCTCGTGAAGAAGTAGCGATCAAAAATAGAGTCCTACAAGTATGAGCAAACTCAGCACATTGTTTGTTGGTCGACAAGATTTTTTTCTACTGTCCTTAGCAATTTGTAGGAAAAATAGGGTATGTTTCATTTTGATGTGAAGTTCGAAAGCTGAGAAATTAAATATAAAAAGCCAAATTACTAAAAAAATTTATTGAACGCAATTCACGCAACGTATTAATTTCTTTGCAACCGCTGGCATTGTGTTAATTGTGACATAGTCTGTTTAAGAGGGAGGTCTGTACTTTAACACAATACGTGAACGAAGTAGCTGCCAATGCCCAAACTTTTTCTGATAGTTTATTTGTGATTTAATATTAAAAGGGGCCGTCCATAAATTACGTGAGTTGAAATAGATAGGGGGGGTCCGGCGAAATCTCGCCAAGGGGGAGGGGGGGGTCAACGGAAAACGTATGTGAGGTTTCCGAAATTTTGCCGAAAAGTGGGGGGTGTTACCGGCTTTGGTCTCAAAGAGTTGCGAGGGCGATTTGTAGGGGGGGGGGGTTCTCACGGACCAGATCTCACCAGAGAGGGAGGGGGCTCGGACCAGATCTCACAAAATCTCGCCAGAGGGGGGGGGGGGGGGGGGGGGTCGGAAATCCGGAAAAACACCTCGTGTAATTTATGGATGCCCCTAAAATCTCAAATTCCGCGTGGAATGCCTGTGCCATACCAAATAAATAAATAAAATAAATTACGGATACAATGTAAAATAACTAAATAAATTAATACTGAGAGGTTTCTTGATAGGGATACCAGCTATCTGTGAAATTAGACATTCGATATAGGGACCTTCAAAACCATATTCTCCCCTCGTCTGGCAACATCTGTGAAAAGGTGGATCCAGTAACAAGGTTGCCTTCTGTGCAAACTCTGTTAGACGGGCCCTGGCGTGGAGACAGACACACGAGCGCCGAGCTGCAGTATCACTAATGCAGGCAACAGAAGCCAATTAGTGTCGAATAGCTATCGATTGCCCCGCCCTCAGTCTGTTACTGAGTGCATCTCTGATGCAATGAAAAGAAAAACCTGAGAGGAATGGAAAAGTTTAACCCCTGCCCCCAGACTCGCAGTTTCATGCAATCAGGGAAGCTTTTAACTCCTTGTTAAAACAATAACAGAGCCGGGGGCACCGACGGATGGGGCGGGTGCGCCTAATCTAATGTTCCCCGCCATTAGAACAGCCCCATCTGCATCCCCGCGACAACTCCAGACAGGAAACTTTTCTAATTGTCCGCATTGGGGTGAACATAGGCCGGGACGATGTCGCTTCTTTAGCTTTCTGAATCACCAATGTCAGCTTCCGTCAAAGCGCTGATGGTTTGTTTATCGAAATTATTATCGCCACTTCTTTGGATTCGCTTTACGCCGAACCCGCATACATATCCTGGTCTAGCTAATAAGACTCTAAAAGAAATATTTCTGATTTCAGCATTAGAAAAAGTTTTCCGCTTTGTTATCCAGGCTTCAAAAAATTGGGTCATTCCGCAGGAAACTTTAATCAGCTTCTGATTTTTATCTGGCTATATTTGTGAAACCTATATTGAGCTTGGCACAAGTGATTTGCCTTGCACGACTGAAGACAAAGATTTGAAAATATTATTTAAATTTTCCGGTAATGAGTACGTCCTATTTACTTGAAATTCTTTCTCAATAATCCGATAACATTATAGGTCTTTTCCCGCAGCATAACCATTTATCTTCGTAACTTTCTGTCTTCTGCAAGCATCACGATGTTTCTTCGTTCACTCTTGACATTCTCCAAAACTTGGAGACTTTTTCTCAATCTTCCACCCTTTACCAGTGGTTCTGTTTATTATTTTAACTGACTTTCCTTTTTTTCTTCTGTACTGTATGATACGAAATTTATCATTATCCTCTTGATCTTCGTTAGCATCTCCAATGCTGTTTCGTTCATCTTCTTTACCATGATTCAACTTTATCCAATGCAACGCCAGCACTGCAATATTCTGCCATTTTCTTCCTGTTGTCATTATTCAACATTTCACATGGCGTTTTACTGTTCGATATTAATCTCTTACTGTTTATAGCAATCGCAGGTACTTCTCTAAAGTTTGTTTTCACATTTTCTGTACTATATTACATCTTTACCCGTTACGTCCTATATTCGAACCTTTTATTTTGATTATTACTCAATTCATATGCCTCGTATGTGATGTTGACATGTTCCAACTACTCGTTTCCATCTTTTACAATTTTCGGTTAACAAAGGCTGAGAGAAACAAAGAAGGGGTTTTAAAGGACACTGACTGTTTAGAAATGACGCCACAACTTACAGGGACATATTATCTTGTATCGTCAGAAATATTAGCATTTATTATAATGCCAAATCAAGAATACCGTTTATCCATCTGTTTGGTTGTGGACATATCAGAACATTGACAACATTATACAATATAAACAATATTAATATTAAAAAAGATAGCTAATCGGGGAGCTGAGGAAAATGCAAGTCTTATCTCTACCAACAATATCAAAGTTTGACCACTGCAGATCTTATCCGACAATCAGTAAACCGGGGGAGCAAGTCCGCGCCAACTGGCTGTAACTACAAATTTGATCTGTGAGCCCTTGTTACAAAAGGTAATTTGTTTATAATAGCCAAGGACTTCTATGAAAGGTGGTTTGCTTGAATTTAAAAACAGCGTCATTACAATTTGCAAAAATGTGACTCCCTTCGTAGAAGTGAGAAGGGGACATTATTTCTATAGCGAATCAGGAATTCCCCCCTTTTTTTTTGAGAGAGAGAGAGAGAGAGAGAGATGGGTGAAGTTACTTTGCTAGTCTGTAAGGAAAAAATAGTCTGTTATAAACGAGCCGATATTTATAATTTTATATTTTACATGACAAATCACAGTTGTTGGCTGGTACCTGATACCTGTCACTGGCCAATGTGCCGTGGGTATTAGACAAGAAACTTTTTTTTTTAAATGGCATTTGGGTTTTTTGCCATTTAGCCATCATCTGCGTTTCATTTTCCTCCATTGTATTAGACTCTTCTATTGCTGAAAATCTCAAGTGAAAGGACAACACAGCATTTGATTAAAACCACCCATGTCCTGGTCCGGACTGGAACCGGCGATTTCGGCAACGCGATGCTAGCTCGCTTGCCCCTCGCTACCGAGCCCGGCGCCGAGAAACTTGTCCTCGGAGCCAGAAGGGATATTGTGTTATCGATTTTGGCAAGAAATCTTGCTTGCGTAAGATAATTGATGGCGTCAGTGCTTGCCTACGCGAGAGTAATTTTGGTGTGATCGTCTAAAACGAAATTTTTCGCTACAAAGGGGTATTTCTGGTGAAAACCTCCGTGCATGCTTGTACACCTGCAATTGTGGTGTAAACTGCTGCGTAGAGAACTCTTTTTCTGTTACTTCAGATGGTTTTCGCTGTCATATGTGTGTCACATTCACAGACGCAGAGGTCAAGGCGCTGTATAAAGGTCGACAAGAAGACAGAATGGGTGGGTCTATTGCACCAATTCATCAGTCGCCGGCCTTCAACATCGACTACCACTGCAAGGCCAAATATGAACAAGACTTCCCTGTAGTATAACGTCCTCAGGTAGTCCCAGTGTTCTAAATTTTCCAAACATTTATTACCAGCTAAGGAAAAGTTAAATTATTTTTATATATTTTCATCAAATAAATATTTATTTACATTTTGTTTGGAATACCTTATAATAAAATGTGTGGTTCATTAGGGTTTGATTCTTTACGACAATACTATCCCATTCCACTACTTCCATTTAATTACGTTTATAATTTTTGTAAATGATTATTAATTACCTTCCTATTATAGGTAATAACAACATTAATGCCCATATTATAATTATATTTATAATTATTAACAGTATTTTGGTAACTTTTAACTTATTCCAGCAACCACAAATAATAAAATGGCGAAAAATTCAATGGTATATTCCATATTGATCCCACAGAACAGTTTCAGTATTCTTTAGAAAACTGCAGACCTCGAAATTTCAACTACTTTTAGGAAGTATTTTGACCACAAGACGAACAAATATATTCCACCCACTAGATTTCATACAATTAAGTCCACGCAATATTTGAGCTACATCATCTCTCCCTTCCCGTAATGTTTTTTTGACTACAGAAATGGGGGAAGTTTTGACCATAAGTTTCACATTTTGTTTTTAATAACTGCACTTTTTAAAGGCAAAAATCGCCGCATTTTCTTTGACCAAATATACTAAGTTAGTCAGTTTCCATCAAATCATTTGAGCTGTTGGTATATAAATATAATAAACCGAAATAAAGATGGGTTAAACTACAATGAATTAAGATCAGCATAACACTTACCCACGAAGGATTAATTATCTTTCAACATGATGACCGACACTTACCTGCAAAATAATAAACAGTAATTTATGTTAGTATTTATATCATTTTTATAATAAATGTAGTACTTGTCAGTAAACAGCAATCACAAGTTATAAAATAAAAGAAAATTGATATTTCGAATTCTAACTGCTTTGGCTATAGATTTGCAGTTTTCTGTCGAAAATGATAGTGATGTATGGTATGGTGCGTATCAGTAGCCAGGAAACTTATAAAAAAAACAGAGGTTTTCTTCCTATCGGCCTACGTATGAATAGTACGCTGGGTAAGTTTTAATATCGCGTCTAAGGCGATGTACAGTACCTACATAATGGAGAGCTTATGAGAGTGAAATTTTGCCACATTCTTTGCTTGTTTTTACTTGTGGCTTTACGCCTCGTCAAAGTCGAGGTCATTAGAGGCGGGATGGGTTTGGGGACAAGGAACGGGAAGGAATTCGGCCACGGTCTTTTGAAGGAAGCATCCCGGTATTCGCCTGGAATGATTTGGGGAAATCATGGAAACCCAAATCTGAATGCCCGGAATGGTATTCGAACCGGTGTCCTCCCGAATGCGTGCCAGAACGTTAACCGTTCACCCACCACGCTCGGTCAGTATTTGCTCCCCTTTTCGTTATCAGCCACGGAAATACTACAGCTGGTAGAAGATGTTTGTTGTTCTGTGGCAGTTGTGAGGCGGTATTAGTTGGCGAGGGCTAAACGTATGGTGACTTGACAAAGGAAGCGCTATTCCGTCACGTCGCGTCGGTCGATAGAGCGTTCCACGCTCACGTTGTGTGCCTCACCGTCGCGTCGGCAGCAATATACTAAACACCGTCGTCGCGAGGGAGCCCTCTTCCGTGTAGGTGTCGGGGGAGAACCAGCTTTCAAACTGACGACTGTTGAATCTTTACTCTAAAAGAGATTGGACGGGAAATGACAGCAAGAGAGACTTCGCGACAACCGTTTATCACGGGGAGGGAGCAACTTTTTCTGCGTTGCAGTTAAATCCCAGGAGATCGCATTCACGACTTGCCATCTGCAGAGCATTCTAGAGGCGCTGCGTGAAATTTTGGTCAGGGATTATTAACTTGTTAAAAATATGAGAGGTGTGAGTCAAGCCTCGCGCCATTGCCCTCTTTACTCTAATTACCTAAACAGAAATCTCGCAAGCGGTAGAAAACACTCAATGCAAGAATCAGTGAGTAAGATGATTTCAGTCACGTAAATATCCACACTGTCGTCTCATTGTCATTAGCGTCGCTGGTGAAATCCTTCAATTCGAATCAAATTTATTACAGGCAGCACCCATTCCACAATGTATTCTGAATTACGAGCACTTTCAGTATAATAATATTAATATTACGCTTTGCTTGCAACTGACAAATAATAACATTTGCATTGTTAGTATTTCTCTTTTGAATAAATGCTGTGGTAAATATCCAGGAGGAATTTAAGGTTTCTAGGCAATAGCTTTTTTGAGACCTGATAGCAAAAAATTTCAAAGTTTGTTTATTTTTCAGTGAAAGACAAAAAATTGAAAATATATTAGATCTCTAATAGAAGAGCCCAAACAATTACACACATACTTTTGAATATATATATATATTCAGTTTATTCCATGCCATTTCTACAAATTAATACTTTTTGAACCCTGTTTTTTTTTTTTTTTTTTAATTTACTCAAAGATATTTGAGTCATCTAAAAGAAGGTTTTTTTTAAAAAAAAACATTAAAAAAC
Organism: Vandiemenella viatica; assembly: GCA_031002005.1. NCBI lineage: Eukaryota > Metazoa > Arthropoda > Insecta > Orthoptera > Morabidae > Vandiemenella > Vandiemenella viatica. The sequence continues at coordinate 197,128,754 of CM061920.1, forward strand.
CTTATAAAAATCTTAATTGATATAATTTTTTATACTTCTTTTAAAATGATTTTTTTATGGTAGTTTAATCTGCTAAAGAGAGCATTGTGCATTTTAGATACGTAGTAAAAAAGTAATTGTAATGATTTGAAAAAGATTTTTGCTATGGTGTGCATACAAATAATAAACAGAATAAATGGAAGTAATTCTTTTTATTTAGTTAATTATAAATTTGATCAAAATGGCCGCCATTTGCTCTTATGCACGCCCTTAATCTTTTGATACATGATCTTTTTATTTGGCAAGCATAACCTTTGCGGTTAATGTGTTCGGCAGCTGTTTTTATTTTATCGCGCAGCTGTGCAATCTAAGTTACCTCCGTCGCGTAAACTAAATCTTTTAGGCAGCACCAGTAAAAAAAATCCAAGGGATTCAGGTCCGGCGATGTTGGTGGCCATAAGGTAGGGCCGAGGCGTCCGATCCACCTTCTTAGGTACCTTTCATTAAGGTCGTCTCGGGCGAAGTGTGCTGGGCAGCCATCGTTTTGTGAACCACATTTCTTCCCTCGCTACAAAAGACTCGGCAGCTGATTTTGTAAAAAGTCGTGATATCACGAAAATGGCGAGACTTTTACTAAAATAAAATTTTGTCATATACAGTAGTAGGAAATGATGTGGCCTATCCGTGGTTGCAGAATTATTTTTTTTTAACTGCTTTACGTCTCTCAACAGCGAGGTCTTTAGAGACGGGAAAGGATGGGGGGCAAGGATGGGGGGCAAGGATGGGGGCAAGGAATGGGAAGGAATTCGGCCATGGCCTTTTTTGAAGGAAGCATCCCGGCATTTGCCTGGAGTGATTTGGGAAACCATGGAAAACCCAAATCTGGATGCCCGGACGGGGATTCGAACCGCCGTCCTCCCGAATGCGAGGCGAGAACGCTAACCGTTACACTGCCACGCTCGGTTGCAGAATTCTGCTTTCATTTCTGGACACCCTGTATATACACTCACGGCCTGTTAACGACGGACAGACAGCAATGCGACACCAACAGGTCTCCGTTTCACTTTGGGGTGCGAAACCCAGAAAAATGATGACCCATGTTCAAAACAGTTAAAAGTGCTGTACATCGTGGGAAGTTGGTCTATATGAAGGAAGTGTATTATCAATTAATCTGCAAATAATCTAACATATTTGCTCAGTTCTTGAGCATTACCGTATCTTTTCCATCAGACTCATGATTAGTTTTGAATTAGGAACTAGGGAGACCTGGGAGGGGATGTGTTGGTTTAGGTTTTAATAACAATTGAGATGATATTGGCTAGTGGAAGGTAAAATGTTTCAACCAAATTTCTATTTACAGTTTTTTAAAGATACACATTAGAACCCGGCATTTAGCAAGGATATTTGAGGGTCATAATTCAAGGAAAAACGGTTGTTGAGGTTTGCATCATGAGATTTGAACCATTTGAACCGTTAGAGTGGTTCGTGTACCTTTTTAGACCTTATTTTAGAACTCCCAAAGAGACGTATTGGTTCAGTTATATATCCCAGGCGCTATACATCTGCAGATATGTATCCCTGTACCCATCTCTATCAAGGACTGATTTGGAAGAAGACTTAGTGGTCCCGAAAATAACACATGACAGTAGTTAGATATGTAGCTAACTCGTTGAGTAGATGTCTATATTTATAGAAATGGTTCGTATTATTATTAAACATATTGAATTTTTTTTTTTTTTTTTTTACTTACAGCTTCACACCTCGTCGACGGCTAAGGTACTTGGACTGGGGACAAGAAACAGTAAGGAAATCGGCCATGGCCTTTTTGAAGGAAGCATCCCGACATTCGCCTGGAGTGATTTGGGGAAACCACGGAAAACCCAAATCTGGATGCTCGGACGGGGATTCGAGCCCGCGTCCTCCCGAATGCGAGGCCAGAACCTTAACCGTTCACCCACCACGCTCGGCGCACATATTGAGAAGGTAAACCGTCTGGTTAAGTATAAATATATTCATTTGTTTATTGCAATTTCATGGAAGTGGCTTTAACATCGATTCTTTTCTCTTCTTTAATGACTTTTTTCGTCAGTTTGCTATGGAATGTTTAAATGAGACTAACTTTTCCTTGTTATGAATTTCGTGTTACTTTGTGTCAGCGAAACACAATGTAAATATAGCTGGCGCATACGAAATTGTAGAGCTGCAGCCTTTTTAAAACAATTTCTCAATTTAATTTGAATTGTAATTGGTTTTAAGTGAAATACGCTTTTAGGCAATTTAATTAGTTCAATTCGGCTCAAAGCGGGATTAATTGCACTTTCATATATATGTAATAATTTGAAAAAATGTAATTTCTTTATTGACAGTACAATATATATCTGGTTTTATTACCCGTCAATACGGGAGAAATCTAATGAACGCTTGGTATCGGCATTTAGGGAACAAAATGCAGCATACGACTAAGCGACTTATAATTTAATTCAAAAATTCACCTGTGTCTTCAGGAATTTTTAAAAACATCTGGAATTTTTTAATTAAATCTTCCGGGCAGATTATCTCCAATTCATTAAAAACTAAATTAATTATAAGTTAATTTCGTTGCAAATTCCAATTAAAATTTAGCCTTGAAATGCCTACGGCAGTTCGTGCAGTGCAAAGAAGCACAGGAAAAACAGAATAGTTTCTAGAAGGTGAACCCTCAAAGCAACGGGAAGTGAGATTTGGAGTTGGCTAAACTGTTTTGTGTTGAGAAAAAATCTAACGAGGTAATGTTGTACTTACTGAATATGATGCTGAAGTAGAAAGAAGGATTTTTATAGCTTTAAAATCATCTCCGTATTTGTAGTGATTAGTAGATGGTTTGCACTATCTAGCTAGCCATATCGAAAGGGTACTCCAGCCTGTCTGAGTAAAAAAAAGTATCCGAATCTTTCCAGTTTTTTTTTTTTTTTTCTGTAAATAGGAGGAAAAATAGCACACTATATAACGTTCAAGGCTTTAACTCTAATTGAAACTACTAAAAATAGTTTTCAATTCGGAAATGTCTAACGAATACGGGTCGGCGTGATGGATTCACTATCGAATCTTAGGAGAGACAACGGAAAAAAAAGTTCATCGCAGGGAGCTGAACGTGCACAATTTTATTTCAAAACAATTATTATTTCCATTAATTAACTTCGGTTACGAGTTCGGATACTTGTCATATTGGATTCACTGAATGAGATATATATTTGCTCATGTGTTTGAACACGAAAACTGATCAGTAAATATGAAATAACATCCAAAATTTTATGTTATCTCGAATTTCGCGATTACGTACATTCCAACATAATAACTATGAGAGATATGCTGTTTGTTAAGGATTTCTCATTAAATTCAGGAAAAAGAAGTGATATGACACAAAAAATGTTAGCTGTATTAATGATTTATTACATTTGCCCCAAGCAAAGTAATTCTGATAGTATCACACAGCTCAACGTTACAAAGATTTCTAACCAGTAGGCTTACTGTATAAAATCCGCACACACGCCCCTAGACCACTAGCTTCGGTATAACTTCGCTCAACTAAGGTGCACGAATCGCCTGAAAACTTTTGTCCATATCAATCAGAGAAACATTGCCAAATGGAATTCATAATTACCCACAACTTATTTCTACTAGAGGATTATTTCCAATAAGGCTGCAGCTGATAATTGTTGAAAAAGTTCCTAAGACATTTATTATATTCTGGCAAGTGTTCTTCAGCTACTTACGACCACCAAGTTTTGAACTGAGTGTGCAGCAAATTGCACAGTCAGTGCAATCTGGACACTGCACTGTTTAGAATTCCTATGTAACTCGACGAGAAAAACGTAAGTGAAGATATTTTAATATACCACTTATTTATCGAGTATCGATCTTCAGAATTAGTTACTGATATGGTTCCTTGTGCCTTTTGCGTAGTTTTGCTTCTGGTCTAGGCTACATCTTAATTTAATCTCAACCACTAGGAAGAAAACAGAACACTCATTCAATGTGTCCAGCGTGTAGTTGCTTGTGGTATATATATATATATATATATATATATATATATATATATTTGGTACAGGCCGCATCTCAACCTACTCATCTCAATTTCAAGGCAATGTACCTAAAGAACGAAGCGAGATATCCAGAAATTTTATTCTTCATGTTCAATTTATTTCTCATCAATTTACATAAGAATTCTTCGTCAAATTTGGCTTTCTAATATTTTTTTTTGTCTGGTTCAGGACGCATTTCTACGTAACAATCTCAATTTTGAGTTACGATATCTCGAGAACTAAGAGAGATATGTATGTAAAAACAAATTATTCCTCAATTTTGGTGTTACTTAAGAATTCATCATAAAATTGCGGCACCACGGGTATCATAGAATCGACAGTGTCTGTCGTACCGTGCATGTATTTACTCGTTGCAGTAGTTTCCTTGCTCACCTGTAGTGGCTGTGCCCGCTCGCCGAGTCGGATGTAACCTTTAGTCCTTGGCTTGTGATGCAGGCTACCGAATATCGTCAAAGGCGTCGCGCCCCACTGAGCACGCACAGTTGGGCCTCCCTCGGCTATGACCGCCGGGGCGCAAAAATTCTCCCCCTCCTGGCCCATGTGACTGGCCGTCGCCCGGCGACCGTCCGGCAGATCCAATAGGTCGCACAGTGCGTAACAAGGCGCGCTAACAAAGTGCCTGCCTGCATATAGCGTGCGTCTTGTTACGAAAAGTTGGGCTGCAAGCAGAGATGAAAACCCCTGTCACTGTGCGTATCTGTCTGGACGGGGCTGAGTGAGAGCAGGGGAGTTGCCAGGTAGGGCGGGCGCACAATTCAATTCTTCCCCGCGTACAGTCGCTACCCCTGCACAGTGGCTTTCCAGCGAGTCTCGTTCCTCTCGGGAGACTTAATGCACTTTGCGATGCCCACGGGCGTGTTTGCGAGCGGTAGATGTAAACCACTGCTGCGGAGAGACCGGAATCGGTGAGGATTTTGTGTAAAAGCATATTCGCAAAGACACAAACATGTAACACAAGATCTATGGTTCAAACAAATCACATAGCTCCAATTGATACTTAAAACTCAACTTTTTTCAGAGTTCCGTATCCGAAGGGAAATAGAGCCCTACTGTTGACAATCAGCTGACCGTATTTTGCCTGACTACAACTTGCAGATTTCAAAATCGAAAATGTTGTGTGTTGCGTTGACCCAAAAGTGAATATATTTCAAATCTTATGAAATTATTTTTTAGTTTTTTTAGTGATCTGGCTTCGGACTTTGTAGTGAATCGTTATTTAGTGCACGTAAAGTGATTGACGAGTGTTAGCGCTGTGGCCTCGCATCCTAGAGGACGCAGGTTCGAATTCCCCATCCAGCCATTCAGATTTCGATTTCCTTGATTTCTCCAGGTGAATGCCAGGATGACTCCTTCAAAAGGCCATGGTAGAATGCCTTCCAGTTCCTTGCCCTAGTTCTTTTTCACCTCTAATGACATCGACGTCGACGAGACGTAAATCTAGAAGAAGAAAAATCAAATAACGATATGGAAAATAAAATGCAAGCGACCGTCGAAGTTGTCAGTTTTATAGAATTTTTGTTATCAAATCTTATTTTTAAAAAGCTGCAGCCGAGGAAGTCCGCTATATCTAAAATACCCAGTTCTCAAATAACAAATACTAAAAATGTTCACTTCTAACGTAGTTTGTAAGTTCCGAGGAAACCAATCGAAAGTTTTTATTTTGCAGCTACTTTCTCAAGTAGTAATATTTCTTTTCATTTAAAGTGCTCTTAATTGCATTCGGAGATAATTAAATTCTGAAAATAAATATTCACATGCAGTTTTGTGTTCTGTAACTTATATTAACTGTGAAAAATATTATTAATGGAATGCTGCGTGGCCCCCCTCTCAATTACTCCAGCGTAGCTTTCTACTCAATCCTTCCCCCCCCCCCCTAGACAGATCCACGTAGTTTATGGGCGCTCCCTATGAGGCACAAGATTAAAAGAATTCAGGTTTCATCATGAATACCGTGTGGTCGTAACGGCAGAAATTTGGTGATCAGCTGCAAATATTTTAGACAATACCTTTATACTGAATTTTTAAAGAGCGTTAATGAACTCACTGAATTTTGCTAGTTGTATAGAAAAAGAGAATAATTCAACAAAGAAAAGGCTCACAGCTGCTCAAATATAGGTGATTTACTCACACAGACGCTGTTTGTACGCAATCGCTATAGCTCTAATATTGATTTGTCGCTTTTCACAGAGGGGCTCAATATTGAGCTTCCCCTTCATTCATTCACGAAAGGGGAATTTCTGGAGTCGACAATAGATTCATAATGTGAGTGTACATCGCCTTTCATCTGCGGGGGAAAAGATTGAATTATCTGGTATTAGTATGATATGTATGATAACTTGCATTAGTTGTAATCGGACTCTACACCTGATGTTGTAATCTAATGGTTCTATATCTACGTAAGCGTATGCAATAAACTTCATAAATAGTGTTGCATAACTAAACACCATGGACATACATGTGAAACGGTCGAACTGAAATTCACGCCTCTCGATCGATGAGAGCTGATTCTAGATGGAGGGTTGTGTTATATTAGTGATTGGGTATGGCATGATGACTGACACGTGGGTTCTATGGGGTTTTCCCTACTATGCCCTACGACTTGCGCAGACTTTCTTCATATATCTTCTGTTTTTGGATTCTTGCTCTTCGGACCTATCCTCTTCTTCTCTTGCACTGCCAAATAAACATGAGCATCGACAATAACTTGTAAATAGGAGAGAGAGCGGACAGCTATGAGTTACTTGAAATGAAAAATTGTTTCTGGAAATCTCATTTAATCTGTACTGAACCGTAAATCATCTGCAGTTGAGGTTGTACAAGATAGGGAGGTATTCCGTAACCCGTGATACTGATCCTTGGGATGAAACTAACAGAGAATGTTAAGGTTGGTGCAGCGAATATCTATCTCCGACGCCTAGCTGTTAAGTTGTTGCTCGTCAGTCAAGAAGTGAGACTGATCCATGTATTATAGCTTGCTAGAAAAGTATTGGCTTGCGTGCTCAGCACTGCACGTGTAGCTTGCAACCTGAACTGTCGATCGGCAGAAACTCGAAAACCAGGACGTGCTAACTCGACGTCTGGCTGCAGTGAAACTTAACAAACTTACACGATATCGATAGCAAAATATTATACTAAATGACGTCCCGTCACATTGTTTCACCGTTTGACTCCTTACCAAGTACAGCCACGAAAGGCATGATTCGAATCAATAAGTCCTTCAGTTCATTATTGGAATAGTTAATACATGTTTCTGTGATTTTAGAAGAAAAGATTTGTGCCAACACTAAAATTCATTCCACCTTTCGTTTTCTCCAGAACGAATATCTCAAAACACTACATTTAATACCGGTATATTAAAGTTATTTAAAAGTATGCGTATTTACAGCAATAGAGGAAAATAAACTGATATGTTGCTATGATATCATTATCTAGCTGGTTTTTATTTTTTTCGAGGTTTAAATTTTCAGATGGGAACTAATTCTGTTCTAGATAACAGAAAAATTGAAAACATTTGAATATTCAAGCCATAAAAATTAATTTATTCATTCATTCAGTGGCACGTTAGATATGATTTTCTTTAAAGCTTATGACGTGAAACCGGGTGACAGCTTCTTGCTCGGAGAATTTCCATAATGAATGGAACATACTTTAGACCGAGGTGACTGCTACATACATCAAGCTGTTTTCCTTCACTATGTTAAAACAAATGTAGATGTTGTATGTCCTATATTTTATATCTTTACTTTTATTGTCAACAAGGAGCTCGGAATAGCTTAAAACAGAACGTAGACTTATGGATACAAAACAAGTTTTAATCAGTTCCTTTTATAAACCAGAGAGTTTACATATACAGATAGTAGCAGCTGTTGCATCAAAATAAGTGAAAAATAAAGCGAAGAAAGGTTTCTAGATTTTTAAGAGTAGAACAAACAACATTCTATATTCAGCATTTTTAAAATACAAAAATTATATGTTGGAAGATTAACAGCTTCTTACGGAGTATTTTTTTTTTTTGACCATAGTAAGCCATTCATTAAGTCAAAATATCGAGATAGAATCTGAATTTCGTGTATCGCGCTTTCATTAAGAGGGAAATTGTGGACTTCAAAACAAACGTTTTCTTTTTCAATTTTTTATATTAAATCTATGAGCAAAACAATAATCTGTTCTTGGTTTTCTGCGACATAGTCACTGGATCAACCGACCAATTGCTTTTTTACAACGATAAAAATACACTTCCTCTTTTCATCCGTTGCTATGAATAAACATTCGTCAAGGACCTCATAAAATGATCGTGCAGTATTACCGGGATACAAATAAAGTAATAGCATATTTCTTACTTTTACTATTTATTTTTCAACTATCAGTATCGTTAAAGTATAAAGAGTATATTTATCAATTATTTAGTGTAGGAAGAAGTATCTTTGTAATTTTATAACCGTTCGAATTTATATATTCCGTAATTTTACAAGCAAACAGTAGAAATATAAAACTTTGCGGGCAGTTGAGGGGGAAAGACATCCACTTTTCTCCCTCTGTATTATGCGTATACTGAAGGGGCGTGGAAGTGGTGGTATTTGCATAAAGACTTTGTCTTTCATCTTGTTCGAAGTGGAAAACTGAGAATGTAGAAATAACAATATATCTTTCAAGCTATTTCGCTTTCCCTCCTGCTATTGTTTTAAAAATTCAGGCATTGTGAGTTCCCCCTCTAGAAACAGAATATTCAGATAAACGAGCAATTTTCAGTTTGTGAAATCACTTCATTGTCTGTTGGGTGAAACAAGGCAATCCGAGAATTTATGCCTAATTCTGCCCTCGCTTTATATATTAATAAGCGTTCAAAACATGAAAGCGAAATTAAAATAAAACAGTAGTTTTAGGCAAGCAATGCGTACCGACTTCTCTAAATAATCCTTAGAATGGAGGAAGGGTACGTTGTTATGAATGGCCACAGCTATAACAAACTGAGAACGAGAGTTTTTATGACAACTTTTCTATAGTAAGGTGAAATCTGTTATTTCAACATCCAAAATTAGCATCACGACAAAACATAATTATAATAATAAGAAGTTTAACATTACTGGAAACACTATACTCGTACCGTATTTTTATTAGAGAGGGTCGGAACTGTTAGTGATTGTTGATAGTGTCATACTAAAGTAATTGGAATGTGCCTAAAGGATATCCAACAGAAGAAGTTTTAGCTGGTAGGTGGTTACGCAACAAATCCCCGCCCGGTAATCCAGAATTAGGTATTCTATGGTTTTCCGAAATCACTACGGACGGTTGTGTAATTGCTCCTTCAGAAGACAATGGCTCAATTCCTTCCTTTTCTCTGTCCCATCGTTTCCCGGCCCTAATGATAACGACGTCTACAAGCCGTAAAGTCCACGACAGCAAAAAAATAAAAAATATGCATCACAAGGGTGATTAACTACTGCTGAATGTAACATTTTTTCGGTCGGTCGAATTGAGGTATGAAAGTATTTATCTTTCACCTACTAAGATTTAATTGATTTGTAGTTTTTTAAGGTACGCAGTAAAAAACTGTTGAGTACCTACAGGAAATGCGTGAGATGTAATGGCAGTTTTTAATACAGCGAAACAGGGTCGATGTCATCGTGTTCTGTCTGAACTGTTCATAAAGAACAGTTAATGATTATCATATGCTTGAATAGATAGGAGAATATTGGGTAAGTGGTGTGTTTTTTTTTTTTGGCATGGATATTGTTTGAGCTTTAACACTTTAATTGTGTCCCGTTTATTTCACTAAAGTTTTAGTTCAGGAGGCGGTATAAAGCTTCTGCCAACTTCCTAACGCTTTAAAATGCAGTTGTTTCTTTTGGAAGGTGGAAAATGTTCGCGGGCTTTGGAATTTCTCCTCCTGAGCTAAAGGGACCTGAGTATCGTTCTGACTACGCATAATATGTTGTAGTTTCTTTGTAATGGGATGACTTGTGGATCCGTAACTCCACGAATCTCGGTGTAAGAGCCTCCTTTTCTCACATCCAGTTTATATCTTAGAAACCTGAACCTCATTACACAAAAGCTATTTGATATGACTTGAAATTCATTTCATTTCCATTTTACTACAGGATGCAGAGCTGCGTGGAACCTGAGGAGGGTACTTTCCCCCCTTTATAAAAGCTGTTGGATACAGAGACAGCTTTTTTACGTTTTTAAACGATTCGAATTACATTACGTACACTGCCTACTCACAGACTATTTCTCTACTAGGTGCACAGGGAATGGGTTAAGGTCAGCTTCGAAAAACAGGTATTTTAAGAACGTAAATTTCATAAAATCTACGAAGGTAAACTGGTAGAATTATTCTGGATCAGACAGTAATTTTAAAATTTCCAAATGATCTAAATGGTGTTCGAGAATTCCTATAACCAACTTCTACGCTTTAAAGAGAATACAGAGTAGGTAAAGTTTCAGTCAGGAGCCTATATTTTATAACTTATCGCTTCCATGCTTCAAGTGAAAAATTATAAGTATATTCAAGTTTTTAAATCTCTCACTCTAAAACACTTGTTTCACGTTTTACGTATATGATAGGCAAACCGAGCTTTCAGGTTCAAATGAGTAACTCATTGGGCTGCGATCATTTAAATCAGAGCTTGCTTCAAAGATATTTGCAACGATGTAGGTGGTCGTAAAATTCACTAGCTAGAGTGGTGTACAAGTATGTAATGTCACACTCACAATTGACGGGGCATTACGTCTCGTCGACGTTGACGAGGATGTGGGGCAAATAATGGGAAGAAAAACATTTGTCCGGAGGGATTTCGGGAAAACTACAAAAAACCGAGATTTCGGATGGTTGGAAGGGGTTTTGAAATCGCGTCCTACCGAATGACAGACCGGAGAGTTATCGTTGAACCTCCCGTAAACACAACCAAGAAGGTAAAATAAATATTACACCTAGTTCATTACTGTGGCGTTTTAAAAACCAGCAGAAACAAAACTTTTTATTTTTGCTGATTTCATGTTGTAATTTCAGCACGTGTACAGTAAGTTTCCGGACATGGGTTCCGAATCAAAACAAGCTCCTGTTAACTCCCTCTATAAACTCTAGGATACTGTGATAGTAATTTCCGAATAACGGTTATACTCTTCTGTTATTACAGGTCCTTAAGCTTACCTTTACACATGGAAAAGTTTGTCTTCATAATGTGACATAGTTTGTGATCGCTCCGCTTTTCGGATGTCACGTTAAGTTGTAGACACTTGAGGGAAACAGCGAGATGTCGTTCCTCTGACATAGTAATTTAATATCTCGTTCGGGAAGGTTCAGGTAACTTTTTTGTTTTTGAGGAAAATAGTTTTTATTTTCGATTTGATGAGATGATATTGTGATAATGTGATTGAATTTTCGGATAGGTTATGGATATATTAAAAAAAAACACACACACACACACACATTGCAAGAAACTGTAATTGTTTTTTATGTAGATTTTCACACAGATAGCAGCAACACTACTAATTTCCAACATAATAGAGTTTGTATTTACTTTTTCTAAGTATACATTGAACTTATTTTGCGTTTTTCAAATAAATACGAATCTTGAAAAAAATTTCTTCAGCGTTAATGGCTGATTTTCTTGAATGAGAAGAATCTACCAGTTTAATCATTATGGAAGCTCAATAATAAATTATTTGATAGTGAATATTTTCGAAAAACGACATTCATCAAACTTTAACAAATCAACATCAGTTCGTTCACGGTGATCTTCTAATAACCGTGAAAGAACGGTGCTTATTTGAAATCTATTAGCGCAGGAAGATTTTAAAGTACTTAAACACTGAGAAAGCATGGGGAATTGGTTCAATTGGATAAATAACGCCTGAGCTACTCTCATAGTTTGTAGCTGGAACAGGCTGCAAGCACAGAAGGGAGGAAGCTGTGGTGTGTGGGCCCCTCAGTGGTAATGGTGAATTTGCCGCTGGGCTGGGTTGGCGGTCAGCCCCTGGCTCGAACCCGGGCCTCCCAGGAGCAATTACTGGCCATTAGCGGACTGCACTGCGGCCCATAATGCCGCGCGGCTCTGGCGGTCCCTGAAGGTCGAGCAGAGCAGCGAGGGAACCCCCGAATCAGCAGGGTGCAGGGATAATACAGCCGAACTACTAGCTTTAGTCTCACTGTTACCACTCTTCAGTGTTTTGTAACTAACATGAGTAAATATTAATTGAACCTTGGGGTATTACAGTTTAAGCAAGCTTTCGTTTTGGTTGTCAGCGAAATGGTTGGTATCAGCACCCTTAACAACCGATACTTTTACATGAAAGTGAGCACATAGGAGTATATGATGTGTTGCATATTTTAGTTAAACATTAAACTTTAGTTACTGTGTATTTTTTGAGATGTATTCCACATTAGAAATATTTCATTATGTTTTTATTACCAACAATTTGTCAGAATAGTTTCATGCATCTGATTAGAGCGTTCAAACTATCATTCTACATACTACCTTTTTTCCCTAGCTATGTACACCTCTCTACTATACAAATCAATACTCAAATAATTCGCATAAGTAGTCAAGATAAAGATACTTAAATATTTCATTTTAAAAATTTCAGTATACTACTTCCACATTTTGTTTCATTTTACCGTCATTCTTGTTGTTTTCTTCAGAACTGGTTATTTCAGCAGATATATTGGATGTTTTAACTCAAACAAATAAATTGTTTACTTCTCATCTTAATAAATCGGTTTGTCTGTATTGTGTTGATGATTGTTAAAAATAATATCCTTTTGACCGGTTTACTTCATTCCTTATTTCACATATCGGAGTAGGTTTTTATCCCTAAGCTACTACAAACTGTTTCGTTTTATCAGATAAACAGAAACACAATTGTTTTAGTACAATGAAGGCTAGAGTCTTTTTAGTCAAGTATTTAGTAATTTTTGAAAGATTTTTCGGTATTAATATACCAGTAGTTCTGGTAAATTTTCAACGGAAGTGCCAAACAACAAGTACAGTTGGTAATTAACTATTTACAATTTTTTCACATCTGACCATATACTTATGCTGGTTTAAATTCTGGCGCCATCGTTAGTTTCGCCGTAAACCTTCAGAATTATTAATTTCACGTAATACTCTGAACAACATCATGTGCTAGTTTCATAGCTAATGTTAGTTATTTACAGATAAATATTAAAGGCGAAACAACATTATCGTAGAAAGTGATGCGATTCTGATTATACGAAACAAAAATTCTGTGACGAAGTTTTACGAAAACAATAAGTAGAAGACATCTTGAGGCACTTGACATGTTTAATTAAATAGTACCTGGCTGACCGATTTTGCTCAGCATCTTTCGATTTTTGTTCAATATGCAGGATTTTGCGTGAAGTTGATTAAAGATAACCGTTTTTCTTGAAGGCTTCCAAGGCATTTTGAACGGTACAATTTATTTCTCTGACCAAAGAAAAGCTTAGAAACTTAACTAACATCGGTAAGCTTACTAGTACCTGAAGCTTATACGAGATGAGTTAAGAGCCGTTTTCGAGACACGAAATACAAGAATTGGTCTATGTTTTGGTAAAATCGTGTTACAAACTTGAAAATCAAAACGTTACCTACATATGAAATTTTATCAAGAACCATTTCCGAGATCGTCCCCGTTTACACTCTCATAAATTGCTTTTAAAGAAATATACTATTATTATATTAAATACAAATCTTAATACTAATCGGGGATTAATTAATGGTGAAAGATTAGCCGTAATTCATTTAGACGAGTGCATAACCAGTGCTAAATTCGTCATTTCGACAAAACTATGCGCTTACCACTAATTAACCTCACCCCTTCTGTTTAAACCGTGATAAGAAAAAAAATTCCGAAAAAGGTAACCTTCTTGATGGCCGTTAATAAATCACAAGGTCACACGCTGCAAAGCTTAGGATTTTATTCACATGTGTTTTTTTTTTTTTTTTTTTTTTTTTTTTTTTTGTATGGACACTTATACGTGCTTTTTCGCGCGTCCGTAGATTCAATTAATATTGATGTTTGTGTTAAAGACACATACGGTCTAAAAGTAAACGATAACATTATAACTGCTAATATTATTTTAATGATAACGAATTTTTACAAGAAGACTAATATTTATTACCATTCTCCACAATAAAATACCTTTCATTGTTATGTAAATATACTTGAATTTACTTATTTCAATAAACATACTTGCAATTACTTATTTATACAGGGCGTTCGCCGGGAAACGCAACCCACTGTTAGCGCTACAAGGAAGAAACTGCTCCTGGCGAGCGAGCGCTCAGTTTCCGGCATTGTTCGACCGTCGGCCGCGGACTATTTCATAATAATTACGCTTCATAAACTTCATAAACTTGTATGCTAAGCATTTAAATGTGACGTAATTCATTAGCTTACCTTATAAAAGATGCTGGAAGTGTTGACCCTCTTGTGTAATGCACATTTCACATCTTCTGAACATATTTCGAGACACACGCTGCCCTAACTGACTTAATGATTTTTTGGGTGACTGTTCTAGTCGAAAAGCGATATCGTCAATTTTCTCCTCTGTGAGAATACGGTTGACCGACAGTCTCTTTTTGTTAAAAAATGAACCCGTTTCTCTTACTTTTTTAACCAGACGCAGAATTGTTGATTTAGCTGGCAGTAAAGCGCCAGGAAATTCGCGACGAAATTTACTGCGACACTTTTTAAACGACTTCTTCTTCACATATGTATCGTAGAGAAATATTCTTTGTTGCAAACTGTAACGTACCATAATTTTACTCACACTCAAACACGGTACAGATTAATAAGAGTATGAAGCCCCAAACCAGCCAAACCGCAAAGAAACGTTTATTCACAGCACTGATTAATAAGAGACTGAAGTCACAAACTATCTACAATGCAAAGAAACCGTTCTTAACAATGTAAGGGTCACTGCACTGCACTGTTGGGGCAGCGGAGGTGTTAAACAGTGCGGTGATTCACGGTGCCGTGTGGCGGAAACTGCTGGCACGACTGACCGAGCAAGTTGCCGACGGTAACAGACTGGGAGGGTAGCGTTTTCCGGCGAACGCCCTGTATATTACCATTCGGTGACTGGCCACGATACTATGCGAAATATTCGCATGGGTCAGCTAGTATACAAGAACTGTTAGTTTAAAGATATAAGAGTTCCTTGTTGTACTCAAAGGGAAACTAAGTATCAGTAGGTTTTCTGCTACCTGAAACGTCTACGAGATGGCGGTAGAGCCGTTTCGAGATAGCAAATACAAAAATTGTTCGTATTGTGTAAAATCGCCTCTTTGCAGAGAAGACACCTCTTTAGATAAACTTAAAATGCAAAACGTTATCTAAATATGAAATTTCATCCAAATCGCTTGAAGCGTTTCCGAGATACAATAAATATATATATATGAATTGCTCTTTTAAAGATATAAGATTTGAAGTAAGAAAGGCAAAAGTAGGTCATTGATGAGTGCAGCTAAAATATTTCGTTGATACAATAGACAGGAGCTACATAACGATGAAAAGACTGAAACTGATTAAGTTAGCAGTGAGAGCTGATAATACTAAAATCATCAAGACGAATGAGCGGTTTGGTGGTTGAGTGGTTAAGTTGTCTGAATGGAGATCGAAATGTCTCCAGTTCGAATCATTGACTTGGTGAGGATTTTCAAAGGCCGTTAACTCCACCTTTACCTCTGGCACAAATGTACTGCGAAGTACTCCAGAAATCGTCCGTGGTTCGGATTCAATATTACACTGTAGGTGCCCTATAACCGGTAGGATTACCGGGTTAGGTTAAGGCGGCTTCGACCGGGGAGTAATACCCAGCCAATAAAAAGACTGTATCAAGGTCATTATGACCTGACGAGCCATCAAGACCAATAATTTAAAACTTGCTTGTTTAAGAATTGCGTAATACCGCAGAGAACTTGTATCAACAACTCTGTTGATGGTGATAAATGACTAATTTATTCCGTTCATTTGTACTAGATTGGATTGTATTACAGATAATCGGTTACCTTACAATCAAAGTATTCGATATGGAAATATCAGTTTGGGAGTAAGCTTTGTGTGTTGGTAGCCGCCTCGCTAAATTTATCCCGTGTAATAGAAATGCATCACTTTGTCCTGAGCTTGAAATGTTAAAGAAGAATATTGTAGTATGAAATTATCTGCTACGTAGCGACAGACGACTCCCTAACTTTATGTTAGTCAGAGAAATTGAACCGAACTCTACAAGTTCCAGACAATCGCAGTCATTATCGCAAATCAAAATGTAATACTTCAAGTTAGCAGCTAGGTGCAACAGCCGCAGACTTCGAGGTTGTGTAGTGTCTTAAATTACTGCATAAATTATTTATATTTACTCAAGTGGGAAATTACTCATATCATGATTAATTTTCTATACCTTGTAAAGGAAGAACGAAGAATCCATATAAATATTACAGGAAATCATACCCTGTCCGATACCAAGCAAAAAATATCTTTGAGGCATATCTTTTGTGGCACCGAAACACGTCATGTCTAATATGTTTACATTGACAGGAGTGCCGTGTTATATCAGTTTGAATGCAGATCCAGGATTTAGTTATCACCTTCTCGGAATAGCTCTGTAATTTATTTTTCCGACCATTAATCCTGAAGATAGCTGTGATTACCCGCGACCTAAACACGCTATTACATCTGTTGGTGTTAGATTAATAAATGAAGAAGGTAATTTTATAAATGACGATTAATCACGCTGAAGTGTTGCCGCTGAAGGTGCAGCTTTGTTTCACGCAGGATTGCGAGAACAACGAACGAACTTGCTGGTCGGGAGCGCCCCAATGACCACATCGCCTGACGCCAGGAGGAAATCCCTCTAAAGACAGACACGGCAGCAGTAGAAGTGATCAGTCTGTAATCGCTAAGTGACACACTTTGTCTCGGAACAAAATTACTAGATGCGATGGTCGTTTACTAATGATCGGCGCCAAACTCTAATACGTTAGCACTACAATATCGTATTTTTTGGTGATTTAGGTTTAATCTGCTAACTGTTGGGGAAATAGATTAAATTATAAAATGACACAAATTTTGGAACTGGAAAGATATTTTAGAGATAATTTTATTAAATGGAATAATGGCACAAGTGCAGTGGAGACGAAGTGGGAAGAGTTCAAGGAAATAATACAAAAGGATGAAGAAATTTTTATTCCAAAACAGAAAATAAAGAGAAGTACAGAACCTACATGCTATAACAGTGAGGTGAGTAGGTTAAAGCGGTTGGTGAGACGAGAACGTAACAGAGTTAAAAACAGCGAGGCAGTAGGGAATTCTTGAAACAACTATACAAGGAATCAATAATATCAAAGAAACTGGCTAAGGATGAGTTTATAAAGAATATTAGTGGTGCAGTGAGACCACTGAATGATGCATTTAGAAATCTCTAGAGTTATGTTATGGGGGAAAGAGAGGGTGTTGAGATAATTATAGATAAGGGTGGAGAAGAAGTAACTGAGGGTTTAAAAAAGGCAGAGTTATTGAGTAACTGGTTCGATGAGACCATTAGTAACATTAATTCAGGAATGGTAGGGGTTATATCAGAAAAAGAGCCTATCCGTACAGTTGGAAGGGAGGCAATTAGAAAATTTAAAATTAAATATGGAGATACCATGAATGAGCTAAGGAATCTAAAAAAAGCGTAAAAGGTCCGATGTGGATAATATTACTACAGATGTCTTTGTGACATTGTACCTTATCTTGAAACATTATTTAAATTGAGTCTGGATATTTGTTGTTTACCAGATGACTGGAAAAGTGCGATAGAAGTACTGGCCCATTTGGAGGGGTGACAAATAGTGTCGAAAACTATAGGCCAATCAGTTCGACATCAGTGGTAGGTAAATTAATGGAGAGATTAATATGGATCGATATCAGACGTGTCTGTGAGGAACGTAAGTGGTTTTCAAGTCTGTAACAAGGTTTTAGACAAGAATATTCATGCGAATCTCAGTTAGTAGGCTATATGCAAGATATTTCTGAAGAAATGGGCAGGGGAAGTCAAGTTGATTGTGTAGCACTGGATCTTTCATAGCCTTTGACAGATTAAGCCATAAAATGGTATTAAATAAAGTAAAAACTATTGGAGTCGATAAATAGGTGATTTGATGGGTAGAAGGATTCCTAAAAGGTAGAAAGCAAAAACGTTGGAGTAGGAAATGCAGTATCAAAAGAAGTAGGAGTGTACATAGGAGTTCCACAGGGAAGTGTGGTGGGATCATTGTTATTCATTATTCTAATGAATGATTGTGTTAATGGTTTACTTTCAGAAGTTAGATTGTTTGCAGATGACATAATGTTATATAAAAGGATCAAAATAATAGAAGACTGTAAACAGCTGCAGGGTGATCTAGATAGGATAACTAGTTGGGTGAGTCAACATGGGATGAAGTTAAATGCAAAGAAGGGCCAGCTAATTAGGCGCACAGATAAAAAGCTAAGGTTGACTATGATTATAAAGCGGGGAAGGAGTTGCTCATTGAAGACTCCAAATGTAAATACCTCGGCATAACATTTAATAGCAGACTTAACTGAGCAGGACACATTGGAGATATAATAGGGAAAGGGTTCAAAAACTTTCACCTGTTGGAAAAAGCGATGAGAGGATACACTAGAGAAGTAAGGGAATTGGGGTAAAAAACTTTGGTCAGACCAATGCGTGAATATGGGGGTGTAGTATGGGATCCAAATATTGAGTATTAAATACTGGAGTTGGAGAAGGTGCCGAGAAGGGCTGCAGATTTGTCTTTGGAAATTACCGCAAAACACAATCGGTAACCAATAATATAAAGGAGGTGAATAGAGTCACGGGAGTGTAGAAGGCACACATTGATGATGAAGCATGAAAAGAAATTGGTGGGAAAATTAAGAGAGGTGCGTCGAATTGTAAAGATGACCATGACCAAGAGCTGGCATTTGATTTTAGGCATAATGGTGTCGGAACATTTTCGTTTGTTGGAAAGTGTGTAAGGGATTAGAATAATTTGCCAAGAGAAATGATGAATAATTTAACAAAAACACTGATAGAATTTAAAGTAAAATTAGTATAGGGCAAAAGAGTAATGCATAAAAACGAGTGTGTAGGGAGATTGCCACCGGAGCATGTGCTCCATCGTAGTTTTATCAAATATTACTATTATTACTCTAACGCGTTGAGATTTCTGTATGCAGACTGCATAGAACATTGATTTTTCTACAAAAATATTTTCTAAAGCTTTTTAAACAAATAAATAACTTACGAAGGTAAGTAATTTTTATTTGCAGAACATGGTTAGTTTTGGTATACATTCTCTCAAGTAAAATACATAAATTAAATATCAAAAAATATGGAAACAATTATTGCGAGTGATAGAAAAATTTGATTTCTTTTTTTTAAAAAAAAGGTATTTTCAGGACATTTTTATTATCAGATTTATTACTTTATCTATAGAAAAATAAATATTTGATTATTTTGTTGAAAATATTATATACTGAATCATATTTTTAAAAATTACTGATTTAGTTATTCCTTTTAACTATAAACACCAGAATTATTAATACAGGTTACCTACAATCGTTAGGTGACCACGTAGTTGAGAACTATGTAATAATTTTCCTATGAGTAGTTTTGGAAACAAAGTGAGCCAATAGATTTTTAATTGCTTATCTTCAAAAATTCCTTCAAATCATGGAATTATATATAAACAAATTCTGGTTGCCAGTTTTGATTTTATACAATTTAAGTAACCTAAAAAAGTTTAACCTACAATTAAATTCTCCACATATTTATTTCAAAACTCTCGATTCCATTACATTATATTAAGTTTGCTGTATTAAGAGCTAACTTAGTACACAATTACAAATTGTTAAGTTAAAGAGTTCAGAATTTATAAGGATCGAGGGACAAAAAAGTGACCCGGTAAGGGTTCAATCAGTCATTTCAAGCTACGAAAAGCTAAAATTAGTTATTCTATTGTCGTTACGGCATTAGGCTTCCCGACTACGAGTTCATCAGATCAATTAGTTGTGATGAAGGAAAATAAATTAAATATGTTGTAGGTTTTGGAGGGAAAGAACTTAGCATTCCCCTGATCTATTTGGTGAAACTATGGAAAACTGAAATTACGATGTCCGGTCAGTAATAAAAATGTGATGTGCCATAAAAATCGGTTATTGTCAGAAAGAGACTCAAGTTCTGCCCTGGAAGAAGACCCCAGAATGAGGGTCGAAACGTCGGCTACGATGAACATGACGCGGCGCCACCCGGACAGCCAAGAATCAACTGACTCTGGCTGCGGAAGCCTACGATTACATTAGACTCAAGTGCTTCCCTCGATTGATATATCATAGAAGCAAAAATTAAAGTGCAACCTGTGTATTAATTTTATGGTAGAATATCTACAAAATTGATGTGAATCATTTCCTGCCAGGTGAGCAGTAACGCTCTAACCTGACATGTGAGAGGACGCAAGCTCGAATTCCCGTCGGGCCATCCAAATTGGGGGTTTCAATGGTTTTTTCGTATCACTCCAAGTCAACGCCTGCATGGTTCCTCCAGAAGATCATGACCGAATTCCTTCCCGTTCCTTTCCCCAAATCCTTTCAACCTTCTAATGACCTTAACGTGGACGAGGCATAAAACCAGAAACAAAAATTAGAAGTTTCATAGAAATTATTCTTTTTTAAGAGTGTTATTATAGTTGGAAAAAAATAATCAGGCTTCAGTGTACTAATCTTCCTGATTTTATGTAATTCGAAAATCTTTTAAGAAGACGTGGCATAAAGACAACGAATTCCGCACGAATTAACGAATCAGAAGTATTGTAATGTTCCCACCACCACATTTGTGTGTAATAAACAAATACTTTATGACAGGGTTGAGTAATTCGTGATAGTAAAACCTCGAAGTCCAGTCTTTCTTAATGCTACTGATGAAGTATATAAAATGGTTATTTTAGTAGGAAATAATTAGAATTCCCATTTTTTATGACATTGTCTCACACTGATATTACTCCTTAGAAGCTAACTGATAAAATGGCTATATTTCAGGTTTTTTGTCTACCAGTTAACTAAGTTTGTTGGAAATATCATCCAACCATTCTGGTTTTGCATTTCGCAGTTTTTTCTTCTTTTACGAATCACTTCACGTGGCATTCTAATTTTAATTTTGCGTGTAATTTGTAATGACTGAAAACCTTGCCTGTTTCCGGTTCTTTCTTTACTCAACGAAGGATTGGGTTCGACAACAATCAAGCTTAATTTACGGATGCAAATAAAAACCAATTACATTTCAGTACTCTGTAGACTTGCAGTCTTTGTATGTTAGTGCCATACTAAATGTGGCTTAGGCACTTAAAGCAAAATAACAGGGATTTGATATGAACTTACATATTTGTTATTATCAAAATACCTCATAATTGTCTTACATAATTAGCCACTGTACTTTTACAGGGCATACAGATGGCGCAGGAGGCATCACAGTACTATCTCATGACCGTATTAGTATACTTAAAAACAGAGATTACCCATGGTGATAAAAGTGATAAATATTAAACCTGTGCTTACGCAGTTTCAGTTTAATTCCGTATTGTAATACTTTTAAGATTTTTATTTTGGGATGGTTATTACAGAAAATTATATATTGAATCGAAAGAAAGCATTTGGACGTAGTAGAATTGGCAGAAATGAGTTCTGGGTATTTCAATTTTTTTCTGCAGGTGTTAAAACTATTACGTAAATAGGAAAAGTGCGAACAAGCTTCTCAGTTTTTTGGAGGTCCAAAAACAATAAGTACAAATTAAAATGGAACATGACAACTCACCCAGACACAAACGGTAAATGTTGGTGTAAACAAAAAGAAAAAGAGACGAGTGAAGAGGAAATTTAAAATACCTCTTGTAAAGTGGCAAAGGAAGCGAATAATGAGTCTGAGGACACGGAGAACTTGAGGGTGAAAGTTCGATGGCGGGAATGCAAACACGGAAATGCTCGAAAAATAATGAATTCAGAGGAAATGTCTTTAGAGGAGAAGATCCGGAGAAAATATTATGAATATTCTTACTTGAAAGTGGTAGGAAGAGACGAGTTTGCTGAGATAATTCTCAAGTCAAAGACATTTCAAAGCAGGCACGAACTTCTTCTTCAGTCGTCATTGAGGCAACGCTGGAGGCTGATGAATACTATAAATTAAGGAATGAACTGCTTAATCACGAGGCATGTGTTTTATCGAAATTATTAAATTAACTTTAATGCACCAACTAATGTAATAACAAAAAAAAAAACTTTTTATGCACGCGAAGAATTTTGTATTTTAAACACAAAAAATGAGTGTCATTTTTTGTAGTTTAAACAATTTTAAGCATTTCCTGCTCCCACAACATAGATACGAATTGTAGTCTTTTAAACGTTTGTGCAAATCACAAGAATAACTTTCAGTAAATTTAAGTGAACAGCCACAATACTTATTGAAGGGTGTCTTTTTTAGATACTCTTCCCTGGGAGACTTGAGTTCCTTTTTCGATAAGATACCAGATTTGAGCTTCCTGTTTTCTCTGTAACTAGCGTTGTATGGAACACCTTTAACGATGTGTTACTGTACCGGCGTTACGAAGAATAAATCTCTACTATATACTTGGTTCAGTTAATTTTTAGGTATGATCAGGTAATTTATTCCGATGGACAAAAACAAGTATTTCGTCGAACATCTCAGTGAAAACTGTGATTTGCAAATTCATCCCATTACTTAAAACCAAGTACCTGTTTCGAGTGGATGGTTGAGAAGTGTGAGAGTTCATTGTGGTGTGTGTATGAATGGGATGAAACAAGAGATAGGGTGAAACCCGGTGCCCGATAATTCTGGCCTATTCTTCCAAAAGACATGGATGGGCCGCCAAGTTGAATCTTCCGAACGAACCGACGGATCACCATCAACAGTGTCATATGTTCTCATAAATACTCATTCTACTAGTCCCGGACTGATGGTACAGAATTGGTAACTAGAAGTCATGCACCATCACCTCTCATACCTTACCAGCCGAGTCCATAAGGTGAAAATTTCTTCCACCACTAGGATTCGAAACCAGCTAACTTAGTGTCAAATGCTGGAAACCACAAGCTGCGCAAAGACTTGAGCCAACGGGGCGGTTATATACTATTATGTATATTTGTATTTGTATTTGTGTTGTCGTTGGAGAGTTGCATATAACTTATGCAGTTTTCGAGGAAACTAGAACAAGCGCTTAAACTCTAAACTGATTTATTTATCTTCTTAAGTTCATTTGGAATAGACGTACGGTGTGAAATTATTTGAGCGACTTAAGAGAAGTTCTACCTTCATCTACAATACCTATGTTTATTATCAGGGGGTAGTTTCATTTAAATGTATAGGTGCAAAAAAAAAAAAAAGTGTAAACATTTGTTTGAGAGTAAAAATCTGTGTGCAGTATCATCTGCACAAACGCAATGTGAGCACAATAAACCGCGTATGAATAACAATTTGTGTTTGAAGCGTATCAACCTTAGGTTTCGTATGAAATACGGAATACAACAAATTGTTTATGTAATGGTTTTATATGGATGTTTGCCTTATATATTAGTTATTCTATCATATAAATTGTAAATTCATCTGGAAAATGTTCTGAAATCTTTATGTTGATTACGTATCTTTCTAAAACACTATTTTAGGAAAACCGTTATTTATATATATATATATATATATCTATATATAAATTTAAGCTGTAGTTTATAATGGGAGTGAGATTTTCCGAGGTATACGGTCGGATACCATCCCATTGTTTCATCCTTAAAAATACACATTTCCCAAATGTAAAAAGACGACAACACTAGTGCGAGTTGACTCATTTAGACATTCACTATAAACAAACATGTAAATTCATAAATCAACACTCACTGAATGCCAACACATATTGTTTCTTTGTGATGTGGAGTGTTCTCAGTCCTAAGATGTTTATGGCAAATTTTCATCTGAAACTTGATTGTTGGTATATAAGTAAACAGAAAAACGTAGGCAGATTTCAGCTTTATGAAGGAGCGTTGTTTCTACTGAAAATCTTAGGAAGAGGAAATCATTCCGTGTTTATAAAAATCAGAATTACTAGTAACTGTAAACTAAATATGTAGAAATATAACGGTCTCGGTTGCATAGTGGCAAGAACTTTGACGTCACGTGGGAAGGGTCACCGGATCGAACTCTGTTGAGTTTATGACTGATTTTAACTAAGTGTTATGATCATTTTGTGTTGTTCTTTGTTCTAATAGCACCTAACGCTTGAAATTGCTAATATATACACGGTGATAATTTAAATTAAGAACTCTGAACTGACTGTATGACTTTTTTTGACCAAACGATTAAAAAAAAATGTTCAGAGGAAAATCTTAAATTTAGCTCAACTGGAAATCTTGAACCAAACGTTTTACGTTATTACTGTTATGCATATTTTTGAGTTTTATCATAAGTATTCTCATTTTTGCAAGAAGTTCAATTTCTAGATTTTTTAAAATATAAATTATTCTGCTGTTAAGAACTGCAGACTGAAATAAGATAAAAAAATTGGAATTATATTGATCAACATAAGAGATATCTTTGATAATTAATATTTCGTGGTTCCGTCGCACCTAATATCCAACCTAATGCAGAGAAATATTACGAAAAAATCAAAATGGATTATGGGAATTTCAAAACGCTTATCACCAAGCTCGGAAGTTTCGGTGGACGCCAAGTACGTTTCCACCGCAGGCTGCCCCAGACTCAGGAAGGGAGACAGGCCGCCTAATCTAATGTTTGCGTCCATTAGCCCGGAGCCCTGGGCCGGCGCCACTTGCTACCCCCAACTTTTAAAATCGTATATACATTTTTTTTTGCGTCGTCCCAGCAGGCCAGAGCGTCCGCTGAGAGTGCCTTAGTTAAAACCCCCGGCCAAGTCTCGGCCGCATACGTTAGGGCGGCCGCCTTAATGCTGTTATCAGCCTGGGAGCCGGTGCTGGCGCCACACAGACGGCTGGTGGGGAGTGCCAACACGTTGTCGGAATTACCCTAAAACCACATTCATAATTCCCATTTAAAATCATACCTACATCTCAGCATTATAAAACATTCTCCTCTTGGCATAACTGACATGTCAGTACCACCACTAAATACTTCTGCAATCTTGAGTTTCGTTTACTTGCTTTGTATGCTCTAATGATTGGTAATGAAACAAAATTAACAGATTTTAATGCATATGTGATTGCTAATTTGGTACATATTCAAAGTATCAGACCAAAAGATGAAAAATTGATACTGTAGCACTAGATCTTTCAAAGGCGTTTGACAGATTAAGCCACAAAATGGTAGTAAATAAGGTTGGAGTGGATGAGAAAGTGTTTTGCTGGGTGGAAGAATTTTTAAAAGGTAGAAAACAGAAAGTTAGGGTAGGAAATGCGGTATCAAAGGAAGTGGAAGTAAAAATGGGAGTGTCGCAGGGTAGCGTATTAGGGACCATTGCTATTCATTATTCTAATGAATAATTGTGTTGATTGTTTACTATCTGAAACTAGATTGTTTGCAGATGACATAATGCTGTATAAAACGATCAAAACGATAGAGGACTGTAAACAGTTGCAGGGTGATCTGGACGGGATATCTAGTTGGGTTGGTAAAAATGGGATGAAGATAAATGCAAAGAAGAGTTAACTAATTAGATACACAAATAAAAACAAAAGGATAATTATGAATATAAGGTGGGGAAAGAATTGCTTGTTGAAGACTTGAAATGTAAATATCTTGGCATTACATTTGATAACAAGCTTAACTGGGCAGGACACATTGGACAGGTGGTAGGAAAAGGTTTCAAAATCCTGCACTTGTTGGAGAGAGTGATGAGGGGATGCACGAGAGAAGTAAAGGAATTGGGTTACAAAACTTTGGTCAGACCATTGCTCGAATATGGTAGTGTAGTATGGGACCCTCATTTTGAGTATCAAATACAGGAGTTGAAGAAGGTGCAAAGAAGGGCTGCTAGATTTGTTCTTGGAAATTATCGCAGAATGCAATCAGTGCCAGATATGATAAAGGAGCTGGAATGGGATTCATTGCTAGACAGGAGGAGGATGAGGAGGGTAATGGGAGTGTACAGGGCGTACACTGGCGATGAGGCATGGAAAGATATTGCAGTAGGTATGAAAAGTAGTTCATGGAAGGGAAAAGATGACCATGACCACAAGCTGGCACTCGATTTCAGGCACAAGGGTGTGGGAAGATTTTCTTTTTTAGGTAAGGGTGTCAGGGATTGGAATGAGTTACCAAGGGGAATGATGAATAACCTACCGAAAACATTAAAAGAATTTAAAGTTAAAATTTGTAGAGGGCAAATGTAGGTGAGTGAAGGATAGCGTGAAGTTGGGTTTGTAGGGAAATTGCCACCGGAGCGTGTGCTCCATTGCAATTAAATTAAATTAAATTAAATACAGTATTGACTTAAAAGTGGATGGAGGTGGCAAACATTTAAAAAAAATATCGCTTCACTCATGTTTTAACGAGGTGGACTATTTAATACTGACAAAGTCTTGCTAGCACTCAACTCATATACACTCTAAAAAAAATAATGATAATCGAGCTACATTAGGACAGAGAACGGAGACATCTGCGCAAGCAATACCAACATCAGCAATATTCAAAAACGTATAAGCACGAAAACGTTTTCTTGGTCGTTTGTCAGTACACTTTACAAAGCATATGTTAGTTCTGGTGTAGGTTAGTCATGTCCTTCAGGTTATATCATAAGTCGAGTGAAAAAAAAAAGATGAAGTAACAGAAGGATATTAGAAAATATTTGAGTATATCTCTAAATCAAAACACAACAATAAATTTATTTCCTTAAAATTTTGAATCCAAAAGAAATGATATAGAAAAGACATTTCAGGAGGTTGGGGGTGCGGGTACTACAGGAGCCTGCGTGAATATTTCCCCTCGGCAAGAGTGCTCCTGTCACTGAGAAGTGACATGTGAGTGACGGTTGTAAAAGCGCGTCGTATTTTAATGTGGTACAATACGGATAGGACATGCCCATTCTTTACACATCATCTGCTCCATGGCAAAAGCAACATTCTTTTGCTTCGTCAGACGTGTCTCTGTTTCTATGTGGCCGTTAACAACTTTTAGTTGTTTACCAAACTGAAAATTCCTCTTTGTGTCGCGATAGAAACAGATGAAATCCGTCTTCCGATACCATAATGACCACAACTCCAGCGAAACTGCTGGGGGAAATTGTGTTCTATCAAGGAAAGTAGCCTACATGTGAGTACTTCTGACGTCTTTCACATTACGAGTTGAGCTTTTCGAGACCGAAAAGTCCTATACACCTCAATAGGCCTTGAACATTTACTGAATCTAACGCAATTAATGTCAGTTTTATTTTATTTTAATTTTATTTTAGCTAACTGTGGGGAAAAGCTTCAATAATCAGATATTTGTTTTGAGTTTTATTCACTTTATCCTTTGTGTATGAACTGAGATAAATGTGCATTAATATAATCTTCGCTGGTTCGCTGCCAGATTATGTAGGCGAAAGACGAAGCTATCGGCGACGAACACTACTGCCATGCGGCAGCGAATCAGCGAAGGCAGGAAAGTTCGTTAACACAATCTGCATTAAGTTTGAAAATATTTTTGAACAATATGAATAATATCACTAAATTATGTAACAACTTCAGGAATGTTTTCGCACTGGTAGTTACTTGCGGGTGATGATACATTTTCCCTGACATTACAAATACGCAAAATTACTGTGATGATTCAAAATTTATCAGAAAAACATGTTCAGTGTTGAACGAACATAGTCGTAGTTAAGTATTTTGATGTTTTATTTGTAACTGTTCACATTGTTTGCATTGTATACTTTATCCGACCATTTTTCTTCAGCAAATATCCCCTTTTAGTAATATGTATCCTGGAGTAAATAACCGAAGAAAGATTAGTCTTTATTACAATGGTGCACCTAGTATTATGAACAGACGCCCCTCTTCTGCATTGTTCTACCACTGACATCACAATAAGAACGGAGTATTAGAGAATATTGTAAACAGATTATGTATGAAAAATGCTTATACCTAGTGTTTGGGAGGTTATTATGGAACTAATAACGTGTATATGATCCACAGTCAGGGGGTGGCGGATGCTCCTTCCTGTCAGGAGAGGACGAATGAGCCCCTTTCAGTCGCAGGTATAGCCGGAAATGAGCAAATGACGCAATAAAGGAATAGGTGGGCGTGAAGGAGAGGAACAAGAAGCGATGCGACAGCCGGGGGAAAAAACCGCATTCGGCGAAGGGGGGCGCTCTTCAAATAAACACGTACGTGGGCGGATACCGCACCCCCACTCGCAATTACACCGGGAAGACTCTCAAATTGCGGGGGAGAAGTCTCTTTCCTCGCTGATTCCCCCAAGAGCTCTTTCCCCGTTTATGAAATCGGGGAGAAATTGGGCGCCTCTTGTTCTTCCCTTCCCCGCAGTTGTTCGTCTGCGAAGTTTCGGCCCATGTGTGGCTGAGCTCTCAGAGATCTTCGCCACCTAGTTTCCGACCCCCCGGAAGAGGGTGGATACTGGCGAGGGAAAAGCACACTGCTAGGAATTGCGTTTGAGCTTCTCGGTTTCAGGGCGAGTCTACCAATGACCTCAGTGCACTATCGAATGGTTGATTGGCTGATTTAATTATTCATAAACAGCGCACTGGTTACCTAAACACAGTGAAGGAACTACAAGTGTATTTAAGACGTAACGCTAACGCAGTTTTGCGCACACTGAGGTGATAACATTTTTATGGGATTTTAAATTTCCGTTGCAATCAGATTTTAACTTTTTAATGATTTACGTACTTAATCTATAAACAAGTTTTAACAATATCGTTTGCTTTGTTTACTGGTAATCGATTAAGAATTTAGTACAAAAGTACTCACAACAATAATTAATATAAAAAATGAATGCTGTCAAAGCGAAACGATGATATCAGGCTTCATGTTTACCTGGATCTGCAAAGTTTAGTTCAGGTCAGTTTTTCTCTTTTCATTGAGCATGCTTCAAATTATTTTTTAATGTTTAAACAGTTCGTAATGTGATTGGAGGAGTGAAACGAAACAAGAGCTATGTTCTGAGTTTGTAATTCAGGTGGCGCTTCAGGAGTTGAGAAAATGAATATTTAAACATTGCAAAAACTTACTCATTTACTCTCTTAGAAAGAAGCATTCGGTTCCTGCTTCCGCTTTTGCTAACACTAAGGTCATGGCCTGTTCCAGTTCATTCAGAGAGTAGTTACTGAAATGTTCTGTTAATTAAGATGTATAAAAGACGCTCTTTGCCTTAAGCTCATTGTGAAGACGTTCCACTAAATCTTGAGGCTCTCTCCCTGTTTCTACAGTACTTCAAAGTAAGTAGCAATGCAGACGTAATTTCAAGGGAACGCTTCATTCAACACAAGAATTTGTACCACGCAAAGCTTCTTACAGTCATTTTAATGCAAGAGTGAAGAGTAAGAGCAATTAAATTGAGATGAATACGGCAGCCACTGCAGAAAGGTTTTTTCTGCTCAACGTGGACATTTACTAAGAATCTAAACTGGTGTCTTTTTCCTGGTCGGTCGTGTTACTAAATATGAAGTGTCTAATTATGAAGCTTTACTATGCACTTTCTGTAACTTTTTAAAAAATTATTATTATCCTTTATTTTCAACTTTACAAAGTATTGGAATTTCTCACATCTTTCTATTCTTTTGGAACACCATGAAAACGAGAAGCAAAAATTCAAAATAATTTTACATAAAACAAATCCTGATCGTTTCACTTCGTTTTTGCATTATAAAATGCAATTTGGATAGCTTGATAAATTACTTTAGCTGCTATGGTAAGATTACGTTGTGAGATAACCTCTGTGGCAATATTATTTTTTGAACTTAAAGCACTCTTTATTGCCTCATAACCATTTTCTGAGGCTAGAAGGAATATATACTACTACTTATGATGAAACAATGGTTGGAAATTATTATCATTAAAAACAGAAATTTTTATGTATCACTTACAACGAAATGTTACTGCACATAATTAAATCGGAATTTCACTATAACCATTTTAGAATTTTATAGTGGAACCCAAAAATTAAAAAAAATAAAAAAAATAGAGGCTTACGGTAATAAAATTTTTGCCAGAACTTTAGAAGGTTGGGAAACTAAGCTATGTGACAAATAGAAATTGCGCATATGAAGTTTTTAGAAAAATAATTATAATTTACTATGCAGGGCATCCCACTGACCAACTCCTCCACTCTGGTTCTGACCCCGCCACGTCCTCATGGAGAGGCGCTTGACATATGTAACCGTGATGTCAACAGTTGAATATAAGTGTCCACAGCCCGGAAACCCAAGCTAAAGATGGGGAGTCGCTTCGACACGTCACATCAAATTCAGGCGCTCCTGCCCTGAGAGGACCGACAACATTTTACACAGTTTCAATATTTTATCATTTCAGTCTGACAATTCTAATAAAAGCTCTTCTCTTAAATTGTTCTGAATCAGCTGAGGAAAAAAAAATATCACGAGAAGTGAACGTTGTGAACTGCAACCTTCGAAACCCACAAATTGAATCCACAGCCTAGTCACCTTGCTTTCGTGGACCATCGTTACTTAACAGAGAGCTAAGATGTTACCAACAGCCGCCAGTGTGACTCAGGTGCACAGGCACTGCACCCTGGACTGATGCCAGACATGAGCCTAGGATGCCGCGTATCGGCCATTCTGAATGCGGTTTTCCCAGCCATCAATACGCATCCCGAATACCCCAGTCATTTCCCGCCTGTAATGCCGTGAAACCATAAGAAAAAAAAAAAAAAAACAGGTAGGCGTCAGGAAGAGCATACGGCAGTAAAACCACACTTCCAAATTGTACTATGCCAACGATTAGTAAAACTCATCGAAGGCAGCCGATGCTGGGAAAAGCTTAAGAAGAAGAAGATGTTACAAATGTAATATCGAATGGAAACATACATAAAATTTTGAGTATTTTCGAAACATAGTTATGAGAGAGAATTAACTAAGTTTACGTCAGAAATGAAGAAAAACAAACAGGGGAAAATACGTTTGGAATGGTAGTGAAACTGTTAAGATTTTTAAATATGATACTAGCAATTATTGAACACGAGACGTATTTATTATGTATTAGAAATACATATAATCGCACAACAGAAATGTAGCCGAGAGCAGCTTAGCACGGAATAGTTTATACATTGGTCAGAGTATAAACTAAGCTAGAGATATAACAGAGATATTATTGAAGTATAGAAGGCAGTAATTCAAATTAAATAAGTATAAACAAACGATACTCTAACAGAAACATAAATCGTTTAAGCTAAAATCAGAAGCATTAAAATCAACTCTGTAAACTGTAAAATACGACGAAAAATACATCAAAAGGGGGAAAAAAATGTGAAGGATTTCAATAAACAATGAAAATGTTTAGTAAACCAAGAAAAGAATTTTTTTAAACCACTTGCGTAAAGATTACAAAAAGAGACACAGTTTAACTGCAACAATAACAAAATATCTGTCTGTTCCATATCTGAAGTAAGATGTGTGTAAATTATATGGCTCCAAAGGGAGCGCAAGCAACAAGTAGCTGTGTGGTGCGCCCGACAGACGGCATCTGTTTATTACACCCCGTGAGCTCGGGCAATAATCCAGCGGTGTGACTGCCTGCCAGACAGAATTTCTCCTTGACGCCTCGACACTTGCAGTTAGTGTATTCCACCGAGACCCAAGACCACGGACCAGCGTAGCAGAGGTCTATAAGGCCAGCTCTGGCATATCTACATCTGGTTAGTGCTTATGAATTTACTTCCGCTCGGTAAATGGGATCAAAGTACGTGCACCGTGAAGGTAATTTAGACTCTTCTTTATACGTATATTGAGGTTATGAGTCAGTCGTGAATAGCAAAATTACGATAGCTGCAGAAAGAAAAGTCCTCTTCTAACTGGTCTTTTTTTCTGTTACACTTTACAGATTTTTTTTATTTGAATATGTTTATGTTATACTTAATTAAGGATAATCAGACCTTAATATATAAAACGTTTTTGCTCTATTTTCTATCATTATCGTGACTAATACGGAAGCAATATGACTTTAAACATATGTTAAACATATATTTTTCATGATGGGGTCATTAATGACAGAAATAATTTGTTATTGCATCACCGAGCCGGAATTGTTCTTTCGAAAGGCCAATTCGTTCCTTGCCCCCAATCCTTTCCCGCCAATAATGATCTCGACTTAAGGAAAAAAGCTACTGTCTCATACTGAAGTGTAAAAACCAATAAGATAAAAATAACTCTGGATTAAAACAAAGACTGTAATATAAGACCCATGGATCACAAGTTTGTCACTGGTACTTGTTAAACTTTAAGCTTCTTCCTTTCCCGCATCCCACTTACGACGAAATAGCCTACGAAAGAAAGATGTTATCTACTTTGTTTACATATTTCATTAGCACAATGTGCGAGATCGATACGACTGAAAACAAAGAGCTTGAAACTAGACATAAAAACATTAAAGCGAATGGTGAGAAGTGCATCTACGTTGTATCTTGCTAGTACTCATATCATATTGAACATATTCATAATATTATTTTAAAAAAGCAAGCAGTATCGAAGTTGACAATAGTAACTTTGAAATCTGAAGTCGTGGAATGTGTATAAAATTGTACTGATACTTGCCTTAATGTAATTTATGGCGTATGTTAAGATATCTTAAAAAATATAAAAAATCTAGCTTAGTCCGTCAACTGGAAGGTTGGTTCAATGCTCCAGAAGGAGACATGCTATGCCATTGTGTCAGAAATAGGGAGGCCAGTTCGTTTCCTCTGGGAGCTACAGTTTAATAGTGGAATCCGAACCATTAAACGTCATGGCACATCTCATATAATCATTCACAAATCTTAAAAAATTCTGACTTCAGGGGAATTCGAGCCCGGGATTGGTCTACAAACGTTTGAAAGTAATGCCCTTAACTACTGATATTTTCACTTGCATAAATCATGCTAATTTTTGTGTCCTTGATACAGCAAGTAAAAGCGAAAGATAGTTCTCTCCACTCTGGGGTCTAAGGAAAAAAATTGGGAATAGTTAAAAAAATTGTGGCTCAAAAATTAATTCTCGTAGTGTTGATAAGTAATGAAACAGTCTGTGGAGGAAACGTGTAAGTTATTATGCGTAGACGGGTAGTTTAGATAAATATCGTTAGTGGCGTTGTTGTTAATACTAGATAGAATGCTTTCTGTCTATGAGAACAGCATCTATCCATGTCATTGGCGGCCAACCCGCGGCTCGCCGTATGTCATATTGCAGCCCGGGGAGCTTGATCATTATATGCGTAAACTTAAAATTTCAACGGTGACATCAAATACTACAACACTAAGGTAAGCTGAATTTAACCAGTATAATCCCTCGCTTAATCTTGCGTGTTTTAACTGTGCGGGTGAGCAGCAGAACCTTACACGAGTTAAGAATGTACAGGTCATGTAACTCTCAGCGCGATAGTGGTTCGCTGATTCTTGGAACGCTTGTGTCGCTGATAGGATTCCTAACAGTTATCCTTTCCACCGCTAGCTGGAAGTACTCCAGAAATGGCTGTGATGGTTTACTAAAATTGATTGAAAATGGGGCCTGCAAACTAGATAATACCTTGCTGTTAAATTTTCGTTTCATTATTCATACAGAGAATTGATGTTCCGTGGTCTTAAAAATGAATCAAGTCATGAGCGTGGTTATCAAAACAAGGAACTTTATTAAATCGAAAGAGGTGAACCAATACCAATTCCAAGAGTTCCTAAAGCATTTGGAGTCATACTAAGAAGTAAGAATGTTGACCCGAACAAAAATGTTAAAAATAGTGTTTCATTTGAAGCAAGAGATACAGTCATTCCGTACAAGCAATTCGAAAAGTATCCCAGAGTTTGAAGGCATGGATTGGGTTGGCGACTTTGCGTTTCTAGTGGATCTAACTACCCACTTATATAACCTGAATATTCGTCTCCAATCCTAAGACCTATTGGTTAATACTCGTTATACCTTTGATATTGTTGCCGCATTTGAAATGAAACTTGGGTTGGGGGAACAACAGCTGAAAACTGAAAATTTCACGAACTCTACCACAGACGTAGCACTGGCTAATGAATACGGTCCACTGATATCGCACTTAAACCTTGAGTTTAAAAATCGATTTCAACGCAATTATCCATAGAGGTAAATTCATTTTGAAATGCAGATTAAGGAGAAATTTCACTCGGTTGGTTTGAAAGAATTCTACAAAAAATGCTTTAGAAACATGCTTTACTGATGTGTGAGCATCATTTCAATCGGCTGGAGAGTATTAAGTCTCAACACAGAAGACGAATCACTGAAGTTAATTTGGAGAAATTATTGCGAGCAGACACCACTCCTTTCGACATCAACATTGATGCACTCATTTCAGCCAAAAAATTCAAAAGGCGCATTCAATTAAATTTTTAATACTTCATTAAATATGAATATTTCATTTTTAATGATTTTTTATTCATAATAATATTTTAGTATTTTTTCCAAGAAAATAGTACATGCAGCCCTATCGAAAATTATATTTCTAAAATTTGGCCCGCTACTCATAAGATTAGTTTGTGGCAGTGGTTTCCTTTTATAGGAATTTGCTGGCACCCGTTCGGAAAGAACTGCAGTAACTTATGCCCACATTAACTGCTTCCATAGTACAGATGTTTAATATATGTCTTTTAATGTCCGTACTGTTGTGGTAGGTACAGAGTTTGAATAGTTCTGATTTATTTCTCCACTGCATCTTCCTTTTTTGTATTTTAAGAAGTGATATACATGGCGATTGAAAGTTAGTTTGTCATGTGAGACGGCAAAGTGATACTTTATTCAGGATGGGACCCACATCAGGAAAAAAAAAAGGTAGCAATGGGTTGTAAAAGTTAGTGCTGATTGTTTTTGGTGTCCTAATAGTTATGCCACGAACCAGCCGTCAGCCAAAGTTGGATGGACGAACTGCGCTCAATAACAGTACTGATTCTATCCATAGTACACGGTTCATATTCTAACGCAGATTGTAACTTATGATTGGCCTACACTACAGAATGTCGTTCCACTACGAGCTCGTCTAGTAATGTTATTACTGTATGACGAAGCTCCAAAACAAATTGATGTAAATTTGTGGTACTACTTTGATGCCACATATCCAAATCGCCGTACAGATAGAGGATGGCTAGTTCAAAGAGACCGCGATCACCAAATGTACAATGCTCGACTGATTTTGTTGGCTATTACGAATAGTGTAATATGTAACGTCAGAAGACCTTATCGTACAAATCCTCCCAAGGACTAGAGGTGGGCAAAGTGATTCACTAAAATGAGCGGTGTTCATTTGAACACTCTACGAAAAGAACTAGTTCTTTTGAACGGTTCACTAGCTCACTTGCTCAGTAATATTTGAGACCTTTTTTTTTAGATCTCACCCCTCAAAATCTGGTTACACCCTCACTTTTCGATGAAAATACCCTCCTTAAATCGACTTTGATGCAATTAGTAGACCTTTTTTTTTAGCTCAACAGTCCACAAAGCCCACGTGAACAAGCTCTTCTTGATCTTCAGAATTACCCGACTCACCTAGAAGAACTACCGTTCACTTTTTAGTGAGCGACTGCTCACTCGCTCTTTTAAAAGAATTGCTCAAAAGAACCGATTCACTCGCGAACGACCCATCTCTACCAGGGACTGAAATACTGAGCACACCGCCGCACGTATTTGATTATGTGCTGTAGTCTCTACTACGTCGATGCGGGTTCTGTAGTAACAGGTGGTCTATGATTTGAACAACTTTTGTAATTTACTGTACAAATGATGCTGTTGTTGATTCCTTGACAAAATATGCAACACAAACCAGCATTCATACAGTTCCCAGGCGTCGACGCCCTGAAACGCTCATGTTTTCTGTATATTGGTCGGCTTCTGACACACGATCTGTTTGCCATACTAAGCTTTTTCAGCTTTATTTTGAATTATCCTGTATTTTACAGGTAATTTTTTTTCTCTAATGGCTTTACACCTATTCGACGATGGGGTCAACAGAGACGGAAAGGACAAAAGACAAGGAACGCGATGGATTTGGGCCATGGCGTCTTGAAAGAACCATCCTGGAATTCACCTGGAGTGTTTTGTGGAAACCGTGGAATATCGAAATATGGGTAGCCTGACGGATATTCGAACCTGCGACCTACTGAATGCGAGGCCAGAGCATTATCGCTCGCCCACCACGCTCGGGTGTTCCGGTTCCGTGAAAAGATATTTGGTAGTATTAATGACATGTATAGGTAGGTAAATAACGTTAGAGCCAATGATTTCAACATGAAATTATACTTTTTTGTTGTACATTGTCATGTAGAACTTTCCAGTGAACCGACAAATGCCATCAATACATATCCTTTCAAATAGAGAACTATTCATGGCAATCACTTACAGGATTGAAATTAAAGAAGTTTTTCTACAACATTTAAAAAGGTATTCTTTTTGCTTCCTTGTTTTTGCTTTTAATGCCTCGATGACCACAGCTAGGATGTGTCGAAACGGTTACCTTTACGTAATTAAGGTATCGGACTGTCAGTCTAATACTCAAAGACTACAAGTAATAAGTCGAAAGTTAAGGTACGGCTGGATAGTTCTTATGTACAAATATTCTGGGTAATGAAAACTCCAGGCTGAATACGCACTCTACCTGCCTGTAGAGCGTTCATAAGATGTCTGCAGGATGCTCGTTGGGAGAGAAGACTTATTCAGGTAAAACACGTGAGGACATTATAGGTTCTATTGTGATACACTCTGTATAATGCAATTAATATAATGTTTTGTTATATAGTTCTTAGATTTCTTAAGTCATTTACGGATATGTACGAATTTTTTGATGAATTACAGTGTTTTTGTAAGTATGTTATTTTACCTTAACTGGAACTATTTCCTTTTACTTTCAGGTTTTATTTGCTTCAACATATTTCAGTCGGAAAATGTTCCATGTAAGTTTTTCATCTCAGCTTGTGGCCATGTTTGCGAATATAACCCTAGTACCGCTCTAGAAAAGTGTATTGTATGTGTTTAAAACCAGTATTTAGACAGACATTCGTTAACACAATATCATGAGTGAGATTTCTTTAACATACATCACAGAACCAATTCTGATAATTAGAACGACGCACGGATGGTGCAGTTTGTTGCTTGTGGCATCAGCCAATAATGCATCTCATCTTATATATGTAATTAATTCCAATACAATGATTCCTCCAATAATTCGATGCGTCTGGTGGAACTTAATTTAAAACGAAAAGCTTTGAAGTGTGACAGTGCCGCGTATCCTGCAGACAGAATAATAAAACAACGCGCTGTCCGCAAGCTGGTCGTGTCGAACGAAAAATAATTAAAGCCCCTACAGTGATTATATGCGTTTCATGTCGACCGTCCCAAGTATATTGGAAAGAAAATTATTGAAGTTGTTTTTTGTGACGTTTACAAAGGTAAACAAATTGAATTTCGTGTTTAGCAATCCGAATCATTTCAAACTGAAAACACACTTGTTTTAATTGAAATTAAATTCATCCATTCCGAAAAGCCAATGTAATTTACTATTGCCTAAGGATATCAAAATAAACGTTGATTGCCAAACGTTTATTAACATGAACTAAATAATAATTATTCGCGGAACTTAATGTGATTACTCAGAAAATTACTTTTTCTCCATCTGTGATCATAGCGGAGTGAATGTTTGACAATCTCCCGTGAAATTGTTGTCTTTATTACCAACCACTCTAAATGTTAATAAAAAGCGAATCAATCTATTCTTTTCCTTTTTTTCTCACACAGATATAGTAGAGAAATTTCTTTGATGATACCTATCTTTTAAGATTTTATTTCACATGAAAAACATCAAAATTGATTACTATGGTTTTTTTTCTGTGGTTTAGTTTGAAATAAATCAATTTTTGAATAGGAGAAGACCATATTTGATTACAAAAAAATGCGAATTCAAGTTACGATGAATAATGATGAAACATAGGAGGAAGTTTGTGTGTAAGTGTAATGGTAATAGTAAATTAACGAATTTAAAACTTCTGAAGAAGTTGTGTTAATCAACGCGCTATGTAGAAAATATAAGAAAAGATTTGATGTGCAAAGAATATTATCTTTTTTCGCTGATGTATGACTCTTCTTACTAGTGAAATTTCACCGTTCTATTTATATCCTTGATGCATTGTATTTCTTCATTAATAAAATATTTTTGCGTTATTTACTACTCCAGCTTAACAAATGTTTTATTGAAAATGAACTACTAAGAAACCATGATATTCTGTTCTAATGTGTAAAACATTTTTCCTTTCATTTTTTCATGCCTTCATTTTGTGGTCAAATTTCATCAAAAAACTGCGTCAGAAGCCGAGTATATCTTATCCCTTTATTTATTTAAATAATTCCTAAGATGTTCTCAAATCAGATAGTAAAACTGTGTTTTTTTTTTTTTTTTTTTGTAGGATGCGTTTTTATGAATAAATAACATCCAGAACACTAAACGGCCAATACAAACAACTGCATATTGTTCCTTGCAGGAATGCAGTAGAAAAGTAAATTCATGTATTGTTACCAACTGATGACGGAGTTTCAAATAGACGTGAATTTTGCTCCTGCCGTGGCTAGATCTGAAGTTTAGCTTGGAATCCGAAACATAGAATGTCCTGGCGTATTTACATAAACAAATCTAAGCCTTTAAAATTTGTTAATAAGGAGGGATTCGAGCCCATGATTTTGAATTTAAATGCAAACTTTTTAAACACTGAGCTATCAGAATAGTAAGTACGAAATAGAATACCATAAGTACGGTGTGAGTTAGTCAGCAGAGTGGGTAAGAAACATGGTGTGGACCACTTAATGAAATGAAAGTAAATATTGAAACAAAATCCCATAACGGAAAACTGTGATACCAGTTGCGATTTTAATTGAGTAAATTTTGTGATAAATTGCTCAAAATGGATTGGAAATCGTCTTCCTTAGACCTCGTTTCACGTTTGTATTCCAAGTTGTTCCTTTGTAGTTCATAGTCACGTAAGATGAATAAATTAGCTGACCAATTCATTGATTTCTGCCATTCAATGTAAAGACTGTTTACTTTCAATCATAAAAACAGGTTAAAACCCAAGTAATCTTGAACACTGTATTTTTTAAAACTTTTTTTTCAGATTATTTATAGAAATTAAAGAAAACGCTCCGTATATAAGGCCGCATATTTCCACAAGTTTGGACTTCTCAATTTTCTTCTTTTTCCACTGCCCTCCCGTCGACATGTTTTTTCGCCTCCTTTTTGGCACTCCGTCTAATCTGCTCATTCCGTATGTATATATTCATCGCACTCGTATTTATCTGTTGCAGTCCGGGTCTGCCCCTGGAGTCCCATCCTGGCTGTCACTAGTTGAATAAACAACACACTACCCGGTCTACTGGCCTTCCTCCGTTGCTTGGTTCCCCCTCCCCGCCCGCCTGTTTTTCCTCCCAGCACGCTCCTAATCAGATTTTTATCGCAGTCAATTTTCGTTGCACAAACATTTGTGCCCGGTGCCTCCTGTAGCAGACCAGTAGGCCGTTATCTTTGGACTGCGCGACACGGGGGCCTCCTGCTTCGTCATCGGGAAGTAATTACGGGGCCCAGTCACCAGGGGGATGGATCCCCAATCCGCGGCCTCGGGCTTATTAACCCATCAGTCCGTCTGGGGACACTCGTCTCCTCAGATACGAATCATACGTTCCCGACCCTTTCTTTCTTGTGTTATTTCTGACCACTGCCAGAATTAGATTCCTTTCGCTGCACGGGATTATTCTTTCCGATTCAAGAACTCCCGTTAGCGGGGCATAGCTCTTCATTTTAGTCTTCCAGAACATCTAAACCGAAGACTACTTGGGTATCCAAGTCATTAAATTTGTTAAAATAATAAGAGAAATTTAAATTAAACAGAGTAATTGATTTTATCTCGCTTGAAAAGTGTAATATTCGTGAGCTTATTTTTACGAACGATTTTCTGACAGTTTTTTTTTTTTTTTTTTTTTTTTTTTTTGTAAAATTTTGTTTTCCTATATCGTCATTAACTGTCACGTCAGTTATGAAATATTTTCGAAACCATACGGAATAAGTATCGATGATGTACTATATCACAAAATCTAATTAAATTTATATACTAAAACCATTTAACCACTCATAAATCTCATTAACAATGACAGAAGGTATGAGCATGTTTTCATTGAACCTCAGCTTCATAATTTTTTTATTTGTAGGATTTAGGACTCTAAAATCTCTAGGCAAAGCAGAGCGCCTGCTTAATTACTTGCAGTCTGCGTAAATCCTGTTATTAAATGTATGTTTCCACTGTGCAAAGGAACTTTTGAATGTATTTCTGCTAAAACTATAAACCGCTAAGAACGGTGAACGAGAATTGCCTGAAAACGATTATAACTGCACAGTGATTGCGCTGTTTTGGTAATAGATGCAGTTGAATAAATCATCAAATGCCATGAACGTTAAATTTTTCGGATGGTAGAACTGGACAACAGAATTTGGACATAAATGAATGACTGGTCTACTTGAAGATTTCCCATGTCATCGTTCCTCTTACCACGAAAGATATGCGTATGCGGATGTAGTGTGCTGTACGGAACTTCTATCAATTAAATATTACACGTGACAACACTGTGGAAAGATTGACAAGTCTTTAGTACAATACCTGTATATTCAGATTAACGAAGAATCAATAGCTGACTAGTTTCGCAACTCAGAAATTTGTCATTGCTCCCTCAGTTTATTGTGGTCTGCATCATTCAGTAACAATGCACTAAATCGCAGGCGATGTCTGTAAGGCTGAGCCATCATCGGCTCAGAATGCAATTAGAGTTTGCTTCTGAACAAATTCCATTCTGATTTAGGATGATTCTCGCTTCAACTTGAAGATCAAATTTGGCTATATTATGCTGAACGCCTCTTTCCAGTATGCAGTTTAGAGCCCAATATCACATGTGATGGTGTGGACTGGGGACCACCGTTGGATACAATTCGCGACTATAGTTATCAACACCAGTCACTATATCCGGCAAGTTATACAGGATACAGTACAGCCACGCAACACCAACATTTTACCACAAATGTTCACGCGTTCACAATATTACGGCTGATACCTCATCCTTCCTAAGATGTAGTCACGTGGCAGCAGCCAGCTATCAGTTGTCCAATATTTAGTACCAATGATCTGCATATTGAGGTACTTACATACTAGTCAGCAACACAAAGAGCATCATTCAAAGCACACTGGATGCAGTGCCAATAATTTCGGCAGCTCGTTGCTCTTCACATGACACTTGTTATATTTACTGTATGTTCCGAAAATACGATTGCTTATCTACTTTAGAGACAATGAAATATGATTATTTTATTGTAAAGGCACAATTCATTCGCAGTGTTGCCAGTTTACTAGTATCATTAATTAATTGCACTGCGTCATATGACCCTCTTCCATTTTCACTAAAAGAACTGCTCTTGCATTTAATAAATTTTAACTTTAAATTTTTTCATTGTTTGTGGTAACTTGTTAAACATTTTCCTGAATTATTAACGCATTTCCGCGACTCGTTCATTCAGAAATGAACATTTTACCTTTACCTTATACTTGGAATCGAGTAATTGTTTATCGTCATGGTCATCTTTTACCTTCCAAATGCTTCTATTCGTTCTTCTCCCAAAACCTATTCCGGCCACAACACAGGACACATCTAGCACTGTCTTCATTCTCCCCTTGTCTTCCAGCGGCTGTTTTGTTATATCATTAACCGATTGTGATTTTATCATAGAGTGAGAATGACTTGGTAGGATGAATGAATTCATAGCGTTATATATCGTCAAAGTAGAGTTAATTAAAAACAGTACTGCCTGGATTCCAATTTTATCAATGGGTATCAGTCATTCAAGAATTCTCTTTAAGTGATTTCAGGAGACAACAGGTAACTGCAACTCGTGTGCCTGAAGTGAAATGAACCCCTTCCATCATCCGGATACCGTATCCCGCGGAGATTCATTTTTAGGTGACCTCTACCGCTGCTGTATTGAAGCTTATCCCCGCAGCCACTACGTTTCAAGCGGTAAGCCGGCGCTTTAATCGCTGACCGTAAATACAGCCGAACATAACTTCACATTACGTATTCACTATGGATAAAAAAACAACATGGCGCCAGTCTATTCGGTTCAACTAATACGAACAGGGCGCAGCGTCGATAAAACATTGTTAGTCTGGCCCGCAGTGCTATAGACTCGCGGTCCTAACTGCACATTGTGCGTTCGGTTTAGGCCACCAGACGCTACCCGATAACTGGAAGGTATCATTTTCTGACACATGTAACGACCCAGCACCCCCATGAAAACAACAGGCTTCGAAATAACAGTACTATATTAATTAAATGAAGACCACTTCGTCTCGTGGAAACAGTGTGTGGCTATAAGTTTCTGAGTCGATGAGAATTTCAGCTATAAAACGGGGAAAAATTGCTCTAAAACTGAAAGTTCTATTCAATGTACGGGGTTAGTAATTTAGTACTCTCCGAAAATAGAATAATCATACTGATTTTCTCCCTCGAATATTAAATAACAAAAGAGCCGACAAGTTTTTTTTTTTTTGTTGTGGCTGCATATTGTCGTTGTCTATGCCCAATAACTCAGATAAATAAAATGACTGAAGATAAGTTGCTACCATCATAAATGTTAACGGATGTTTCAATGGACTAACTGATCTTTTAACCCATAATTTCAGCAAGTAAATTTAACTCACATTCTCTAAGAGAGTTATCCTTTACAGTAGCAGAACACTTAAAAAAATGCATTTTTTTAACTTTTTCCTTAATCGTTTTCTGTTTTTGTTTGTTTAAAAAGGTGACAGAACAAAATATAATAATCTGATACAAAAAGGTAATATTTAAATTAATTCAAAATTAGAGACATGAAAGATTCGTATAGATGGTAGTAAAGAATAAACTGAAGGGCATGGACGTAGGGGAAACAAACAGCAAACTTGAAAAAACTTCAATATTGTAAAAAAAAGGGCATATGGTATGTAAAAAAAATAAGAAGACTGAAATTTCATTCTTTTTTTCCGGTAAATTAATTTAATCAAAATAAATCATGGTATATACATTCTTTTCGTAGATCTTATGCTGTAGGTTGGGGAGCAAGACAAAGATTTTCCTTGAATAGTAGGATTACTTCCCAGAAGAGGGTGAAGCCTTCCACATTCATGCGTTA
The DNA here is from genome assembly GCA_031002005.1 of Vandiemenella viatica. Taxonomy (NCBI): domain Eukaryota; kingdom Metazoa; phylum Arthropoda; class Insecta; order Orthoptera; family Morabidae; genus Vandiemenella; species Vandiemenella viatica. Next base: position 197,172,217 of record CM061920.1, read on the forward strand.
GGTACCTTAAGCGGATCAAGATTGTGTGCTTTTGTGTATTCCTCGATTGAGGATTCACAATGACCCTGCATGCGACCCCTACTACGAAAAGATTATTCTGCTCTATTGGATGCAATTCGTTGCGCCCTTTGAGGGTTTTAAATGTGCAAGAAGATTTCCATGCTCCTCACATCAGATAATGCATGAAACCAATGAGAATATGTTTTGAAATTAATTTTGTTTAACAAAATCAGAGGATCCCTTTATTCGTGAGACAACTTTCAACGATATGCCATAGAAATCAGAAATAATTGGAAATAATGCTTGTTTGCGATTGGTGGAACGACAGAAGCACGCTGTGACAGAAAATTCGGTGTATTTATTTACCAACAAATCCGTAACTTTGTAGTGGAAATCAGAAAGTATGGAAGGTCTGTGTAAATAAATGATAGTCAGAATTTACATTATAGTTTGAGTTACGTGTATGCGTCAAGATACATCGCTAAGGGTTGTACTGATGCAACATATTATGCAGTATATTCAAGGATCATTAACCAGATCTGACCAAATTTCAACATGGGTAGTTGGTACCCCTATTAATTAAGCGGATCAAACGTGGTGGTGAGCAGTAACGAACGCTTTAGCCTCGTGTTTGGGAGGAGGCGGATTCGAATCCAGATTTGGGTTTTACATAGTTTTCCCAAATCACTACAAGCTAGTACCGGGATGATTCCTTCAAAAGGGCATGACCAAATCGCTTACCATTCCTTGCTTCCAGACCTCTCCCTCCTGTATCGACCGTAAAACCATAAGGAAAAAAAGTAATTGAGTAGTTAAGTGAGCTGTAATGAGTCAAACCGCTAATGACCTCACTGTTGACGACACGAGTCATAGCAGCTATTTCTGCGTGGAAGTATAGTCATCATAAAAGTTACAGAATTTAGCACTTAGTATTGAAAGGATAACGAATCAAAATGTCAAAAAATAATTAGTATACTGCTGGAGATACGAAACATATGGTAAACGTTCTTAAGGATGAAACAGTAAAGTAAGGCCAAAATTGTGGCGTTATTTGTAAGTTCCTCACTCGGGTATTCAATTATTCTTACCTTACTCTTCTAAATCGACTCCTTAATTTTAATACACGTGTGAAGCATACAGTATTACGATAATAAGTTCCTGATATTTCCAATTCCCATAATTCAGAAGCATGACGCTTCTTTACATTTGGTTTGATACGGCCAGTTCTTCGTATTTTCTTACATTTTGAAATTGATGTTATCGTGACGTTATTTATAAATACAAACATCTCGTTCTCACATTGTAAATATATGTGAAGTACTATTCGCGGGTATTTAGCATTTTCGACAGTTAACTTTGTGATCTTCATGAGGTAGAGAAGTGATCTTGAAGGAAGGCGAAGCGACACCTACTGTAACTGCCTCGTATTACGCACTAATGATGCATTCACTTATACGTCAATCGTGCTGTGTCTTCTGATGAAGAGATAAGAACTAGTTGTTAAACGTTGTTTTTCGAAGACTTTGTCCATCTAAAAACATATGAGTCTATGTCGCAGCAGTACACCGGAAAACGATACAATCTTCCCCGACTATTCTTTGTGGAATCTGAACGTTCAGTTGTATTAAATAATTACTAAATAAACATAGGGTTATAAATATATGATTTCAGGATTGGCGTCCTCGGTGACTGTATATGTACTGTACACTGCTGCTTGCTTCTCCCTTAGTATGAGCGCAGAACAGGTTAGCCTCACAACAGGTCCCGGGTGACTCCTTAGCAGCCTCACGCCACGCTGTAGTTGCAAACAGGGTTAACACGCACATTAACACAATAACTGTAGGGGCCTAGAAAGTGCCGTAACAGGTTTATCCGCAGTTCTCCCAACTCGATACAGCGTTCGAGGTCGATCAGACTGGAGGAAGGTCGAACATTGTTTGAGATGTTAAATGCAAACACACTTGACCGGCAGCACATCCGTTACAAGACGGCTTGCAGCCAAACGTAGATTCGCCCCTGATGATGTTATTTTTCACGTAAATGTACCTTCGCTCCAGAATTGTTCGTGTACGTAGAAAGCATATGAGCCGACACACATGCACATTAAGGCTCCACGGTAATAGTAACGGGGAAGTGAAACGAGACAGGTTTAAATCTTGGACTCTGGTGATTACGATTTTCAGTTGATTTTTGTAACATGTCGGGGAACGCTGTTACAGTACTTACCATACGCCTCAAATGCTACATACATCACAAACAAAATTATTCCTTTGCGTATAGACTAATGAAAAATCTCGAGCGGCAGGATCTTGAGCAGATGTTTTACACGTTCTAACGATAAAAACATCGCGGAGGAAAGCGGAAACGGAGGCGATAAAAAAGAGTTATACGCTGTGTCGGATCGTGGCTGCTAATTCTTACGCGAGTACTTTTTTAGCCAAAGAAATAAAATGAAATTAGAACTTAGTTAAGTAGATTTACTGTTGGTTATTAAACTTTATTTTATGCAAAACAGTTCTTAGATACGAGTAGTGTCTTTGTTCTAGTCTGTTGAGAAGGGTTTCTAGTAAACGTTACTTGAATGGCCGTGACACCATGAGATGGAGGTGCGGAGCTCCTGCCATTCGAATTGACGTGTGATTTCATAAATTACAATAACTGTTCGTTTTTCTAAATGCTATGTAGTAACTTCTCTGGCCATTAATCAAGCAACCAAGGGTGGGTGCGTTACGGCTGTGGCTACACAGTGACCAAGCTTGGCCTTTTATTAGTATGAACAAGGTATGACAATAATTTAGTTTTTTGTGTTGTTTGTATTGTAGAATGAATTCGTCACGGTTTCGTAAGTTATGACCACCACAGTGTTCGACAGAAACGTTGCTCACCCGTTCAGGGGTCATTAGTTCGTATTCGTGTTCGTCTACGGACAAGGCTGATTTTAACTTCAATCTTTTCGTTGGTTGTCTTGTCTCCGATAATGTCAATTAATTTTAAAAGTAGTTGTGAGTACAGCATAAAAAGTTAAAACTGGCTGAGTGCACTTAATGACTTGATGTATTTATGTTACTTTCTTTCCTCTATGGCCTTCCCTCCCCTACCCCGATCTCTTCCTGTTCCTTTTAGTATGAGTAGAATGTGTGTCAGAAATATATAACATTTCGCATATATTTAATTAGCAGGTATTTTTCAGAATCTTTGTTCAGAAGATCAGTTATACAGGCTTATTGTGTAACATCACCAAAAGTATAGTAGCAGTTTAGTTAGATGAGTTTCAGTTTTAAGATATTATGCTTTGTCGTTGCTCCCTAAAAATCTTGTCAGTCCGACCTACACTTTGACGGGGAACTGCAATCCAAACAATGGACCGAACCCGGTGGATCATCGGTAGCGTTCAGTTCTGACATTGGTTCAAACCCTTCTCCGGACATCCAGATTTCGGTTTTTCATGGTTTTCCGGTAACACGCCAAGCGAATGCTGGGATGATACATTTGGTAAAGCATGGCCGAATTCTTTCCCATTCCTTGTCCACAATTTTCTGTCGCCTCTAATGGCCTTGATTTCGACAATTTGTAGAGCACGAAATGAAAAAGAACCGGATCGTTTATGGAATATGTTACATGCACAAAGTAATCATTGCAGTAACATCGGTTTAACTTAACACATTGCATAGCTCGAAGATTGGTTTTAATCTTTCTCTCTCTCTCTTTCACACAGACACACACACACACACACACTCACACAAAACAACATAGTTAGCGAACTGGTTAGTTTTAGGTTTCACAAACACAAGCAAGCTTTGCTACAGGTAAAATGGTCTGCTTACGGACCTGAAGAAATTCCCTACTGATGTCCAATCTTCTCTATTCCAGACAGGCTTCTGGAGCACTCAAAACAATTCAGTTGTTATTATTAGTCTCCATTTAAGAGCTTCATGTATTATGAAGTTTTCTTCCATGTCACAGTTTTTACCTTGGAATATTCTCTAACAAATCAGAAAACCCCGAATGTCTTAAAATGTGACGCTAGATTCTGTCTCTTCTTTATTAGTCCATCAGTTACAGAATATGTTCATCTCGCAGTTCATCCGCCCACCTAGTTTTAACATCGTTCTATAGAACCACATTTCAGAAACTTTATTTTTTCTGCTTTGCAAGCTAAATTTCCATCAGGCGCAATGCTTTCTAAAACTGTAACTGCAGTGCTCCATAATTAGAGTTATAAAAATTTCTCTTGCACTCTTAAATCTATTTTTTGAACTAAAACGTTTTTGTTTAGAAGAACGCTCTTCTTGCTGGTATTATGAAATTTTATTCTTGTCTTGGAGATCATTTGTAATTTTGTTTTATACATAGAAGGTTGTTTCTACTTATCCCAGTACTATAGCTAATACAACTTAGTGTTTAGTCAGTGATAAAATTACTTTCATTCCAGCAACCCTTCATGATGTTTGTTTCTCCTTGGACCATACTGAGGTGGTACGCATATTGTTTTGTACACTTTCAGTATGCTGAACACCAATCAACATTTCGTTGTCGTAGAGGACGCTGGAATATTTTACTCGCGTATCAGTTGCCAAGACGTCCGGACAGTTACTTTAGTCAATGAATTCTCGAACGTCCGACGCTGCAAAAATAGCATCCGCCGACAGACATTTATCTTGCGGTGCGTCGTAAGTAGAGCGTGGAACGCGTGACGGGGACCACCCTAAAGCGGACGGAGTCGGACACATATCACTGCACGCGACGCCGCTCCAGGTCCCAGGCCCTCGGCTCCGGCCCGTGGTGTAAAACCTCTCTAACAGCGGTACCGATCTCGGCTTTGTTGCCAATTTCAATTATTTACGGCGTTATAAATTCCCAACTGCGCCCGTCGTGAGCGCCGACCCCGGCTCCTCAAGTGAGGCTAAATATACATCTTTTCTTTTTCCTGTTTCTGTGGCCGTTGAAGGGCCGGCCGAGTCCAGACTCTGGGGCGTTATAAATACTGGAGCAGTTCTTGAACTGCCGAGAAACTAGGCGGCAGTAAATGTTGAGCTGCGTGCCTATAAAATCCCTCTGCGGTCGGAGATGGAAATAGATCACAACAGAGGAAATTTGTGGTTCCTATTGTTTGACGTCGTGAAGGTGTAAAAGTGAAAGAATTCTTGTGTTTATTTACGTTTTGAAAAGTTTAACGTGCCGAGATTTAATATTAGACGTGGCCGGGAAGCTATGGCGTGCAAAGCGGCTCTTAGCTTTCTTCATTTTACACAAGACCTTAAATTCATTCCTACTTCACCACTTTAATAATAATCAGCTGCCACAGCGGTGTTAGGAATGGATATTCCTGATAACAAAGTTTATACCTTTGATCGTCAATCATGTCATAATTTTCTAGTAAAAATAAATAAATAATAATATATGAAAAATTATATTCCCCTATTTTACGAGATCTAAACAACAATAAACTGATGCAGAAATTAATTTCGATCCTCATTATTTGTTAAAGGGACCCATGATACAATACAATTCCAAAAAACTTCAAAGATGATTTTCTGTTTTGTATCAACGAAAGTAATAATGTGAGCAAATTTGAAGTCTACAATTTAGTCCATTTGCGATTAGAGGCGTCTTACAGACTGTCAGACATACAGTTTGGCGTAGCAGGCAGTGCAGATTTTCCCTTTCCGTAAGGATCAATTAAAAATTACAATATCAACATAATTTTTGTGTGGGTTATAACCCGCAAGGGGGAAGAAAAAAAAATCATTGATAGAAGTAAAGTTTACGATGGTATAGTACCTCATTCAGACATAATTTTATATTCTTAAATGCAAAGTTTGAACAAATCTTACCCTGTTATATGAAATTAGTGTTTGTTTGACAAAGAGACAATAACACTAGTGTTGTTATATTATTCAGAATTTTCTGGCGACCGTTTAATAAGTGACTGAATTTAATAATTATATCACTAAAAATTATATGTGTATACAGAGCGAACGCACTTCCTTTGTGTTTTCTCGAATTCTCGCATAAAAAGCGTTACATCAAGACATTTTCATCATCATGGTTCCATAACACATGATTACAAGCCACATCCTTGCATTATTCCGCAAGCAAAATTCAATGCAGATATCGCTGACAACAAAGAACTGCGCTGGTTAAAAATCTTTCAGAACAATAAAATCATTTTACATAGCCAACAGCTATAAATTTTATACTACACTAATTGGCAAAAACAGAAAGCAAAAACTGTCTCCTTTTAAAGAAAATGGAACACATGATCTGATCTGATCTGTATGATATGAGAAGAATAAAATCTCTGAATATCTATGTCTAGCTACCTATAAATAGTTAGCTATCTGATTACATTTAGATTCATTTTTAAAATGCATTCATCCTGAGGGAGCAGCATGTATTAATTCTGTATTCTCCACAGTATTTTAAAGAATATAAAGTAACTTATACCGGTTTAACAAAGAGAGCGAAAGGATTTTCCCTTTAAAACCTATTAAAATTCTTGATTTACTAGACATCACTTCAAGTGTCATAACAAAGTCGATTAAGATCATTGTTTTAAAATTTTAATAGCAGTTCACCCCAAAACAATTTCACAAATAAAATGGGAAGCTCTAATCCATCAGTATGAATAATGCTGGTGAAAGGCGTGAAAATACGGAATAGGGTGGTGACTGAAAACAAACTAATTACTTAAAAAAAAAGCGCCCAAGAAACTGTATTTTACATATAGAACGATCAGTATTTATGAAGTGTGAAAGAGTCACATCTAAAATCTGTGTACGGAATCAAAAACGTTACGAGCTTACTCCCCAAACGCCGTGATTCTATGTAAATCTGTTAACATTTATTCATAGATGTGTCGCAAAGAAGCAGAAGGCCTCGTGTCAAAACAATGGGAAGCAGCAGGCGGTTAGCAGCGAATGCATAATAGAGCGAAGGAAAGAAGGGAGGGAAGGGCTGTGGCGGAAAAGAGCCTCAAAACGCGAAGCGCTCCCGGGCCATTGTTGCGGCGCGGCGGTACGGGATATTTAATGACCTCGCGTTCTGGTTGGTTGAGTTTTAATCTCATGATCCAGCGCGTCCAGTGAACATGCGGTTTTACATAATGCACTAGCAGGCAGGCTAGAGCGCGCGCGTGTATGGGTGAGGTACAGCCATGGCTGTGCTGATAAGCCCCTGGCCAGCAGCAGCCCCGTTGTGACGCTGCAGATAAGGGTGTCAGAGGTTGGGTCGGGGTACGTGTGGGCGATGATCGGAACCGCCCCTTCACCCCCACCCCTCAACCCACTATACTGTGGCGGAGGATTATCGGAGCCGACCTTCGCCAGGGATAATCATCAGACAACGACGTTTAATGTCGTCATTGACGTTGCTGCTACATCGCTTGCTACAGAACCCATCTCCCGCTGGTGTCCTCGGTAACGTCCCGCCAGGAAACAACCGCCATTGGCCGTGGTCCGCTGCCGGATTACGGTCAGTGACTTCTCAACTTTGATCATTAACCCGAATCGAATCCGCCGTCCATCAACCGTAGAATCGTGCCCGCTCCAGTCCTCTGATGATAATATTGGATCAGGCGTGGAGGCCACTGGAACGAGGAGTGGGGGGACGTGAGTGTAATGCGTATCGCATGCTGTTACGCTTGGAAGTGGACCGCTTAATAGCTGTTTGCCAGATACGCCCGCTCGTCGTGTGTCTCAATCATTCGCGTCACTCCTTTCGCTGAGTGACGGGGCCAGACTAACGTAAGTAGTCTATTTGCTGCCTGATTTATGAAACTGTTTTTGCAAATCACGGTGACCAACTGTAACAATAACGGAGTCACTTCCACAATATCAGCTCTCACCATAGAATCTGCTTTATAATTAACAGCAAAGTAACAATTTAATACATAGTATTCGGTACACATTTCATTTTTCAGGTTTCATGTTAAGTGTAGTCGACTGACTCTTAAATATTTCATTAGCTACCCCGAATCACCACTAATTAAAACAATATATCGGGCTCGTATCTGAATGACTATATTATACGTTCCCCATAGCCACTGATTTTTGTGTTGTGAACAAGACGTCGTCAGTTCGTTTCTTTTCTGGTTTTCTTTTACATCGTTCTTGTTAATAAACCACTGTTATACAAAAATCAGTAAAAAAATGTCAAACTAACAATCAACAAATCTAGATATAAACTGTGACCATGTATCATGCAAATATCAGAAGCTCGGAGAACTTTAATTTCATAGCATTGGTTTTTTTTGGTCTTGTCCGAATATACTGATTGCATATGGCTTAATCAATCGTAAACAAATAATTTATGTTAGCACCATTTTTGCGACTGACAGAGCTAATTGAATAACCTTGTTCTATTACTGAAAGGCTGGTTAAATCCTCCCGAACAATACATCTAAAGCACTGTTTCACACGCAGGTATTTTGGTTTCTTTCCTCCAGGATCTTCAGATAAACGTAGGATTCAAGTCACAGAGCAATCACAGCGCCATTCAAATATGTACAGCAATGTTTGTCACAGGGAAAGGCATTGGTACGTGCTATTCCTAGAACTAGGACGGAGACCTTTGGTTCATAGAGCAAGAACCTTAGCAATGATCTATCAGAATGTTCCCACTGAATGGAAAACCAGTCTAAACATCAAAGTAGATGTGACCTTGCTAAGAGAGACTTCCTGAAATCATATAGCTGTAATTCGTTTTAAACCTTTTTTAAAAAAAATTACGTGAATGAGTGAAACGAATTTGTTTCTCCATAACGATTGCGCTTTAACTTTTTACTTGGTAATGAAACACAACAGCTTATGTTCCAGCATATGAGGCTAATTTGTGTTCATCATCATGCTGGGTGCCTCAGTTGCTACTAAACAACTATTCGAATAATTTAAACAATAACAAACTAAATGAGACATTTTTAAACTTTCATTTAAAACGTTTACGCTTTTCTTGGAATTTAAATGTCTCAGTAGTTAAAAATAATTCAGAAGAGAGTGAAAAATTATTGTCTTCGATTTGTTTATTAAACTTTTATTTCTTTGCTGAGAACAATTATCGCTACAGTTTCACGTTTCATGGTTTGCAACGTATCACAGGTGACGAGAATGATCGAGGACACCATATTATGATTTACTCTTTCATTTTTTAACTAATTCGAACCGTAATAATTTTTATTACATATTTAAAGACATGTTTGGAATTAATAGTTTCCATGAATCTTGAATGGAAATCTACTCCCTCGAAAAACTCCATGAAATTTTATCTAAATCTCGTATGCTAAAACCACTATATGGAACGGTCATCGCAGTACCGAAATGGACAACCCATGAAATATCTCTCTGGTAACTAAATTCAGATATCTGGGAGAAATTATTCACCTGAAAGACTAAACCGGGAAACAATCAATGAGAGAATATCTAAATTACAAAAAACCTTTAGAATAACCTGGAACAGATACAAAAAAAGTCAATAACCCGAAATACAAAGACAGTATAACAGTGTGATCAAAACGGAAGCTCATACGCATCGGAAAATTTGATTATTGGAGTGGATCATTGATCGAAGATATTGAAGAGCAAGAAAGCAAAATTTTAAAGCCTGTTTGTACACGATTTATTGGACGAAAAGTAAATCACATGAAATATATCAGTATTCGGAAAACATTTCAGACACATTCAGGAAAAGAGTAATTAAATTCTTCACCTATATTATCGGAATGAATAAATACAGACTAACCAAAAGAATTGTCAGACTTCCTATTTCTAAGAAAATGAAAAACAATTGGCTAATTGAAATCTAAAAGGATATCCAGAAAATCGGAATCTCAGATAATATCAAACAGGACAGTTTGTGAGGATCACAACCTCACCTTTTGTGATTTTAACATTAGTGAAGTTATTTTTTTTATTTAATATTTTAATTGTATATACTAACATTGAACTTTTAAGTTCCAAGGTCACAGAATGTCAAGATGAATATACGAGATCTTTGTCGAATAAAGAACAGTTGAAAAAAGTTGAAGAAAAGGTTTGGTCGGAAGAGCACGAGTTGGTTTTGGAAAGAACATGTTTGAGAGAAGAAGTGAAAGAGAAAGGCTAGATGGAGAAGCCACGAAGAATCCTAGTGGGATTAGTAATAGGGAAAATACTAGCCCGAGGGCAGAGAAATTAGGGTGATGATAAAGATAATGGAATATGAATTTGTAATTGATAATTGTTTGTTTAATGGAAAATAGAAGATATAAGATAAGTAGAAGGTGTTTTATTTAATATTGAGATTTTAATATAGATATAGACAAAGGAGTTGATTTAAAGTTCGTGTGGTAAGATTTTGTTAATAGTGATTTGATTTACAGTGTGAGTATCGAAATAAAACCAGCGACGAACAAAGAGGGGTAAATGAAATTCCTATGTACTGGTCTGGTGCTGGAAATATAAGAAAAAGTATTATATTAACAGTATTATAAAGTAACATTCACATAATAACAAAATACAAAATAAGAGAACCATACAAATGGGAAGTTACAAGTTACAGTTTCAGTAACATGGTCAATAACCACCAATTTGCCAATAATCAGTAATTATGAGAAGGAACTCCTAGACACAGGAACGTAGGACAGAGCTTAGAGAGAGGAGTGAAGAGATTTTGGGAAAATAAGAAAAAACACATCTGCTAAATAAGTTCATTAGTGCTCCTGAGTTGGCCATAACAATGGAAGAAAAAGAAGTTTCCATGCTTCGCAGGTGGCACCGCGCCCTAATATTAAATGCCATTTTGGTCGATCTTCTTCCTTTTCCTAGGACATAACAGCATTAAGACATGTTTCTCGCGCTCTACAAAACAGAACAAACTCATCTCATATCGGAAGTTGGTAGCGGAAATTTTTATGCTCATTATTGCAACATTAGAGTATCGTTAGCATGACTGTGTTACACGTTTGCTTCTATCATCATTTACTGACATATTATCTCAGTGTGAGAACAGAATATTCACGTGTCCATTGCGAAAAACACATTTGTTACCAGCAGAAACATTGTACAGATTGTTTGCAGAAATCATCAGTGATACACGTTAGTTGCTAGTGGGTTGCGTTCTTCTGCTGGAAAGGGAAAACGACTCCGCTGAAGGTCAAAAAGGCGTATGTATGCCCGGAAGGTTTTCATGATTTTTTCCCGCACAGTTTGAACGACGAACTAATAACGCCGCATACAGCTTTAAACTCTTGGACCTGTTTAAAAAGCAATATCAGTCCAAGAGACGTAAGAATCTGATCCACAGGCTATTTCTCTCGATCGATTACTGTCGGACTCACACCGCTGTTACGGAAGTGATGGATCATGTCATTTAGAGTAGAGAATTGTCAGTGGTTTGGATTCCTCAAAAAAATATTTAGTAGTGAAAATATTCTCCAACGACGAAGACGTACAAGACCAAGTTTGTAATCATCTACCTACACTGCTATCAACTGAGTGACCTGGTGGCTTCATGGTTAAGGCTTCCGACTGTAGATCAAAAGGTCTCTTTTCGAATCCCGGTCTCGACTGTGATTTTCAAGGACCCTTAATCTGACCTCTGATGAATTATGGCAGATCGCTTTCATGGTTCAGATTCAACGTTAAATTGTAGGTCCGTTGTAGGGCTAAATATTCTGTTTGTAACACTTCCAAAACAAATTCAAGAAGAACGAAGGCTTAACGTGGTCTTAGTTGGCCCAAACAGATCAAACGTTGTAATGGCGTCTATAAAACATAAAGAGTATCTTTGAAATAAAGCGTAAATGAATATATATATATATATGGAGTTCATAATTACAAAACATTGGTAAGACTATCGTTTGAATATGGTGGTGCAGTATGGTATCGTCGTTTTGGGTATCAGATACAGGAGTTGGAAGGGGTGCAAAATAGGGAAGTTAGAGTTGTTTGTGAAAATTAATGCACGATCAGTAACTGATATAAAGGAGATTAATTGGGAGTCATTGGAAAACACGAGTAGAGTGAAGAGAATGCTGGGAGGTTAGAGGTTGTATATAGGTGATGAGGCTTGGAAGGATTTTGGTAGAAGAATTAGGACAAGTTCATGAAGGGAAAAAGATAACTACGACCACAAGCAGGTTCTAGATTTCAAGCTTAATAAAAGGGGGAAAATATTCTTCTGTAGCTCAGACAGTTACGAATTGGACGTCCGGGCTTCCAGATTTGGGTTTTCCGTGGTTTCCCCCAAATCACTCCAGACGAATGCAGGGATGTTTCCTTCAAAAAGGACATGGCCAAATTCCTTCCCGTTCCTTTTCCCCAGTCCCATCCCGCCTCTAATGACCTTAGCCGTCGACGAGACGTAAAGCAATAATTATAAAAAGAAAAAAAGAAACGAATTGGAATTAATAGCTTTGGGAAAAGCTAAACAATTGACCAAAAATACTGAAAAAATTTAAAATTAAAATTTTAAAGGTAAAAAATAGTGGGTTGGTAAATTTCGCTCAAAGAATTCAAGATTTAAAACAAGAAATAGGAAAAAAGTTGTTTAGGCAAATTTCCACCATAGTATGTAATTTAAATTATTCAGAGACATAAATTTTTAACTGCGCTAGGAGTCGTTCTCAGATTTGTAAAACATGTTAAGTGGGACCAAACAAAACGTATAGGTAGTTATTATGAAAGAAGAAACTGTTTTGTAGTGTTGTGTATAAAGATGTAAACAGCACTGCAGATTATCTCCCGCCTGCGCACAGTGTTTGTGACGTTTTACTGCGTGCGGAGGCCATCGTTCTGGCACCTGTCCGTAGTGCTACAGAGGTCAGGTCGTGTTACGGGCACCCGCATTTATCACGTACTTATCGCTACAGTTTAATTAAAACCATATCTGGCGCTGGCGGCTGCCGGTGAAGCGCGTGTCACGCCGTATGTGTGAGTGTGTGTGATTACCGTCGGTCCTCGCGTTTGCTTGTTCAAGTGTGTGCGTGTGTTGGTGTGAGTTTGCACATGCGTGTGGAGGGTGGGCGGACAGTTTTCAGGGGTCGTAAATTGAAACGAACGCCCCGGCTCTGTGAGAGGGGGTTGGTTTCCGGTCAGAACGAGCTACCTCGGACTGAACGTAGTCGAGGAGAATTTCATCGCCACCTAGCATTGATAATGGACGACGGATTTGCTGGAGTAATGCAGTTCTTCATTACATCTTTCCTTATTGTAATAGTTACATAGAAATTTGATACCAGCAACATTTCACAATATTTATTTTGAGGCGATTAATACTTTCAAGGTTTTATAAATGATTTCACAATTTTACTGTTGCTATAGTATTTGATATATTGTCACAAAACTTTACAATCATATAAAAAACTTAAATAGTTATTTTGAAGTATTGAAAATGCTTTAAGTGTGTCACTTTTTTTTTTTTTTTTTTTTGCAACTGCTTTACGTCTCTTCTTAACGTCGAGGTCTTTAGAGACGGGAAAGGATGGGGGGCAAGGATGGGGGGCAAGGATGGGGGGCAAGGATGGGGGTCAAGGATGGGGGCAAGGAATGGGAAGGAATTCGGGCATGGCCTTTTGAAGGAAGCATCCCGGCATTTGCCTGGAGTGATTTGGGGAAACCATGGAAAACCCAAATCTGGATGCCCGGACGGGGATTCGAACCGCCGTCCTCCCAAATGCGAGGCGAGAACGCTAACCGTTACACCGCCCCGCTCGGTAGTGTGTTACTAATCCTGCAGATATCAAGTTCTTGCCACACTCGTTTCAGTACGTCACTGTAAATCTGGTCAAAAGCACTGTTGATGCCATCTCGGTGTTCTGGTTGGTTTGTTGGCATAGGAGGTTTAGACACTGATATTTCACATAACATCATACCAAAAAATTGCATAGGGTCAGGTCGGGAGGGCGTCGAGGCAATGACAGGAATTGCTGACCATTATCCCCACCACGACCGATCCATCGGTTTCTTGACTGACGGTTCACGTCTGTGCTCTTATGGCTGAAATTTATGACCCGGTAAATTTTTTGTTTTTGATTTTCTATATGAATGTAAAGTTTTGTAACAATATGTCAAATAATATGGCTACAGTAAATTTGTTAAATGACTTCAATAATTTTTAATATCCCTGTATTTATCATTTTCTTATTTACTGTGGATACAATAGATATTACTACTGCACAGTCTGTGTAGTAACTTCTTTATAGCAATTTTTTTTTGTCAAACTCTACCACCGATCTTTCAAACGCAATGCATAATTTTAGGTCCACCAGTGAGAAGAGCTCTCGATAACTCACTTGCGACTTTGAGGCATATAAACCGAGTTTCCAACTGGGCGCTAAGTATTGCCTGACCACTACTCGTATAAGTGTTTTGAACTAACAGTATCTTCACTATCTGCGACTGCCAAACTATTTCCACCAATCTGGATACATTTTTCTCTCCATCCGTTTAACTTCCAACTGCCTATTCTATCATTTTACACTCGTTCTTCCTCATGCTTGTAACTGCTATGTTACAATCTGCCAAACTACCTCTTGGTATACAAATCTAGCTTCCACTAAACATTGGATTCTTGCCTTGACAGGCTTCGAAATGCAACTCGTAACTCGGTAATGATGACTGACTTCTTCTGTGGTCTCGGAGTTCTGTATTGCACTTCTGGCAGACTTTCCCAAACTAAGATATTTCCCGGTGAAAGATACCATTTTTTTTGGCTTTCTACCGCTTAGCTTAAGATGATATTTGAAAGCAATTGCCTTCTGTTAATAGCCCGATTTTGGACACACGCTCGTTGCATCCGTGGAACAAACTATTCTGATACCCTCTAGGGTGATTTCATTTTTGCATAAACATTTAATTAATACAATAGAAAGATGACGTTACCATGCAACGTTAGAACAGGCCAAATCCGTATAATTAGACATAATTAAGGATCGTAGTCTTACATGGAACTACCACATTAATCAGAAACTATCCGAAGCCTATATTCGAATCTCCAAACTCTATCCTCTACTGAATAAGAGAAGCTTAAAATCGAAAGCGAGTTGCTACTCTACAAATCACTTGTCCGACCCGCCATGTTATACGCACCCCCCGTATGATGCACAGCCGCTCCATCCAAACTACAAAGAATACAGTCCCTACAAAATAAACTTCTCCACACCTTGGTTTATACGAAACTCACAACTTCACAGGGAAACTGGAGTCTAAATTATTAAAACGTACGTTATGAATTCTGCAAAAGTCTTTATAAATAGCCTAGAAGCAACTCCTGGAGCACAAAACTACAATCTAGGCCGCAGATCAAAGACACAACCAAGTCCAAAAACGTATCGTCTACCACAAGATATTTTAAGATGCCTTCTGACTCTCCCTGAACGCTGTATAAAGTTCTTATACCCTTTTTCCTATCATACTACTAGTAAAACATTTTAAACTATATTTCCATTATTATTATTAATATCTTAACTCATACCTGACTTTTTTACATGTTATATAGTAGTAATTCAGATACGGAGGAATCCAATTGGACTGACCTCAGGCCAGGCGATGTAATCAATCACTCTAAGATCACAAAACTGTATAGCAAAAATGTAATTGCTGGACGTTTTAAATAAAACATAGTTATAAAAAAAAGACATAATTAAGGAGATTGTTTCTTTACAAAAGTCTGACGTTCCGTATAAAATTAGCTATGCCGCCCTCAGAAATGGGTATTTATTGGCGATACCGTTCAGTGTATTTTTAAAGGGGTAATGGATTTTGTGGTAGGTTTTATGCCAGATGGCTTCATGGCATATATTTCATTTTTATTTATACACTTCTTGTAATTTAACAAGGGGAACTTCAAATTTCTCTACGATCACCATGAGCCGGCCAATGAAATGCTCAGCGATTTGGTTAATCATTATAAATAAATTGTTAAAAATCTTAGTAGTTGTGGTAACAGCATTACTAAAATGTTGATTTGACTTAAATTTATTGGTAATACGAATAGACATCTAGAATCCTGGTTGATCGATTTACACTTCATGAAAATAGACTGCAGCCCAAAATTAAGCATTACATGTCCAATAATAATTCTGTAATTGTTCCAATTAAACTATTGATGGGCGAACGTTGTTTTACCGTTGAGCAATAGTAGCAGACTTGTATGGACCTCGAGCAGCCATGTACTGTGGCCCACACGGTCACGGATGATGTCTGCATCTTGGAGGCTGAGGTAGGTGTGCGAACCGCTTTAACATACGGTGCGCTCTCTATACCACAAGAAGCAACAACGGAATGTTCAACCTCACTCGCTGCAGCCACTCAGTCGTTTTTGGAAACTATGTTTCAGTTTCCCTACTTCCTAATTCCTGTGAATGATTCTCGATCGTAATTCACACCTGCAATTGTGCAGGTCCCGCATTTTGGATGCCTGAGGAGTAATTTCTCGCCGAATATTATCGGAACAACAAATGACTCAGTATCTCAAACAGTATTTTAACATCTAGGACACAATATGTTTAACACGATATTGTAAACGAAAACATCACCATGAACAAAAGGTATACGTAATACACCTATCAACAAAAGACAGATGCCCACTTGTTTCAACGCAGACGTGCTTGAACATAGAATAATGTGCGGAGAAAATCAGCGAATACGGATCTGGACAAGACGAAGAATTGTTCTAGACATGACGTCTTGTCTTGCTGTAAACATAAATGAAATTCTTAAACCGGAAAAAAACCAGATTTCCAGTCACAAAACAGAATACCGTCCTATGGTTATTAGGAAACAATATAACCTACATACAGTAATAAAAAAGAAATATTTCGCAAAATTCATTGGCTTCATGAACGTAGCCTATTATGAAACTGTACAACTTCATTACTACAAAAGAAAACACGGGAGAATGCTAGACATTATAGTGACAGAAAAACTTCCCTAATAAAACTGACAGCTGTCAGGCGTACGGCGGGTGTCTTAATTCATGGAAGATGTTGTTGCTGAATATATTTCTTCAATTAACGAAATATGTAAACTGCAGAGACAAACTAAACTGGAAAACAACAATGACGAAAGTGACTTTGTTGTGTCCGAATGGTGCCGAATACTGCAAGACGCATACGGCAGACGCGCGCTCCATCTGGCTGGCAAGACAAGAACCCAGAAAAATACAATAAGTTGAAATATATTATTCATGGAATCAGTTATGTAACTTTAAAAAAAATCAATGAAATTGTGAGAAGCGGAAAAATCCATGAACAATTACAGGGGTGACTCCGAACCATCTCGAGTAAGTCAACCATCACTAACTTGTTACGACTTGGAGCAACTAGTGAAACAGTCTGCACAAACAAGAAGTAACGAATCTTTGCAATAAAAACACTAAATAAGTGGAAGGGAACAGTTTATCAGTGTTCTGTTCCAGATGCAATGACGCGGTGGCTGGGGATAACGGGGAAGTACAAAGGCTCAAACCACGGGGTTGCCGTAACGGCCATCCTGATTAGGTTTTTACACTTTCGGTAATCGTCGAGTCGAATGCGCCTCAAATATTACACATTTCACACAAACAAACTTGAACTTAACATACAGAAGAAAGCAAATAGCTTTCACAGAGAAATGGCTTTAGTTAGATTCCCCCATTAGGCTATCAACCAGAAAGAGGCGCAACGTGTGGTCAGAGATAATGTCACTAGCCAGTCATCGGAGATGCGGAATACGTCGTAACTTGAAACTCTAGATATACTCCTTGAAGTACATACTGTTTTAGTTATATGCTGGTCTGACTGAGATCAGTGTACGCTACGTTATGTCTGTTACAACAAACACACACCCAGACAACAACTCAAACTTCAGTCATTTTCACATAAATACATGTGAATCAAATTTGATAGTGGACATTTAAAATTTTATATCGTTTAATCGAAATGTGGAAGACCCATGAAACAAACAGTAATCTTTATATATAAAGATGAATGTATGTTTGTTTGTTTATTGGCTTGTTTGTTTGTTAGTTTGTTTGTTCTTCATACAAATCCACAGTTTTCATCCGATCTCGATTAAACTTTGCACACTTATCCTTTGAAACAAGGAGAAAAATACTGTCTACATTTGGTTGAAAAATTATCTGTATAAATAACACATGTTGTGTCATAACTTCGAAATACGGCGATAGACAGACACGTTGGATATGGTCGTCTCCGTACCGTGTTTCCGTATAGTAGACTGGCAGATTAGTGGTTAAAGCGCTTGCTTACGAACGTCGTGGTCTCTCGTTCAAATCTCCGTGGAGGCTAAGATTTTTAAGAATTGTTTTTCATCGTAAGAGTCAGGCCTGGGCCGTAGGTTATTCGGATTGAATGTTAAACTGTAGATATTAGAAAGTTAGGGGTGCAATGTGAGGCAAATCGTAGGTAGTCTTGCAATGTTGTAGGTGTACACTTTCTTACGTTATAATGATCCCTCAGGTGTTGTTCGCAGTCAGTGTGTGAGTGTTAACCACAGTAATATTATTATAAATACGGAAGTAAGTCTCTGTCTTTTTGTTACGTTTTGACGACTAAATGGCTATTTCGTTGTGATGCAATTTTATAAGGATATCTGTTTGAAGGGCACAGGATATTTTTCCAGTATGATTGACAGTTATAGTCACGAAAATTTGAGACCTTATCGAATGGTGACAGAAATATGTTGGAAATTGATTCTCTTCAAGAGACAGGTTCAACTGTACAATGATATAGTGATAGCTTTCCTGTCATATTATTCCTACTCGATATTGTTTGGGACCAATCCTTCGTTAGCAACTTTCTATATTTAATTCTGGCAAAAAAAATTCTTAATCCACGCGTACGAAGTCGCGGGTACGGGCTAGTTATGGAATATAAGATAACAATTTTTTATTAACTTTGTTACGACTGTCTAGAAGGGTAAGAGGAAATGAAATCCATAAAAAGTAAATTAACTTTTTTATCAATTTTTAATGGAAGTGAGTATGGGTTGCTATCAGATATTTGTTGAACTCCTTCTATCTAGATTCCTTAATTGTGTGATAGCTGCAAACTTACTGTAACAGCAAAAATACAAAATAGTGTAAGCAGAGGACATGCAAAGCCTGAAGATTAATAATTAAAAATCAATTGTTGTTGACAGGTGCGCGTAAATCATTTCTCGTTTTGTTTTCTTACTGTTGGTATACGGAGTTTATTGCCCAAGAAATAATATTCAGATACTTTCTAACACACACTCACAACCACATACTTAGACACACACACAGAAAACAATTTACATTGCGTTTCTCAAGTACGTACACGGTTCTTTTTGAATGGTGGTGAAAGGTGGATATTTTCATTTTAGACAATCTTATATGTGATTGAAACATACGCAACTATAATACAGAACTTCAGCAAAACTTATTACAGAATAAATTTTCAGTTTCACACATGTAAGCGTTTCCTGAGACAAGTATTAATTGTGTTAAGTTTCTACGGACACACCAGTTACTCATAAAACTGTTACAACAGTTTTTTTTTTTTTTTTTTTTTTTTTTTTTTTTTTTTTTTTTTTTTTTTTAATGGCATTCGGCAACGGAGGCCATACAGCCGCTCAATGTGTATTTTTTCCAATGTATGGACGCCACAGGACGGACAAAACATTCATACAGACACACAACACTTAACATCCATGCCCGCGGCCGGATTCGAACCGGCGGCCTTCGGCACGTGGAGCTAGCACTCTAGCCCCTACGCTACCGAGGCCGGCGTTACAACAGTTCTGAGTTGTGTAAGAACATAAATACAAGAAAGGGTTCATAAATATTTAAGGCAAACGGAAAAAAAAAACCGCGAACGGACGGAATACGAAGGTACCCCTAAATGACTAATGTACGAGGAAAGTACAGTTTTTCTTCGATGCGCGATCTGCGTTGAATCAACAGCGACAATATTGATTCAGCCCCTGTTCCCATTTCCTTGTTTAGACTGTCGTTGAAATATGCATAACGACGGAACAATAACAAGTTTGTCCGTTCCGCCACCCAAACAGTGTTTGATTTTGTTTTTGGCCTCACGCGTTTCAATATCTGCGATTCAAAGTTCAAAGAAAACATGGAAGTGATACTGAATGCCGATATTGTTGTGTCTATAACCCTACTGAGTAAATGCAGTGAATTGAAAACTTCTCTCCCAAGCCAATACTCTGTTTTTTTGTTTCATGTATGACGTTTACTGTAGTCTAAAAACCGGAGCTATTACTATCTTTTGATTAGTATTCCAGTTCTCACACACATTTCTGGCTAACCAAGGAAAACATATCAATGAAAGATGCGTTGGAGTACGCTCATGGACAATTTGATGAGAAAAACAGTTTTTGTACGCTAAATGTTTAATTTTTTAAAATCCTTTTTGAACGGTTTTCAATAAAATTAAATGTGCACGATAAAAATTCATGTAGATTATGTCATTAGAGATATCGAGTTTAAGGTGTTTTCAATAACGGAAGGAACATTTGATAAACATACCGAGGCAAGAAACACCTAGATAAAAGAAGAAAAGCTGTGAAACGGAAGAAAATCTCTTATTTTTTGGTCTACGTCTGAAAATTTTCGACCAATGACGTTTCTTCTGTACAGCAACCTTCAAGCGTTTGACATTTTTCGATGTAATGTTCTTCGAATATATTCTCTTGTAACTGTACAATATTTAACGAAAAATAAAAGCTTACTTAAAATATAAACCTTTTTAATATAATTTCTTATCTACGATCGCAATGTATACCTTGAGACGACGAATCAAATTTTTTTATACACCTACAACAGCCTTCCAGTAAGCACTAATCCATCTTACAGACACTTCTAATCATATCTGAAAGTATTAGCCACTCATTCAGCTTTTTTTCAGGTAGTCGTTAGATGATAGTCAAAAAGTTAAATCTAACGAAGACCCGTGTTCAGTAACCTTTAGATTATTTTAGTTTGTGGCAGTAAAGTAGTAGCATATATTAACCGGAATAATATGATGAAATACAAGCATCAAAGGACAATTACTGAATTATCATGCAGCTCAGGAAAGAAGATAGGCATTTCTGGAATTATTCCTCAAAACAAAGGTAAGCAAAGTATGAACGAATGGAGAAAGTAATCATATATAAAGGAACACTAGTTTATATGTAAAAACAGCATATACTTGTCTCCAACAGCATATAAATCACTATCTATTCTGGAAACATTTTTGTACAGCAGGAAAGATGTCACATATAAAACGAAGTAGAAATAAAGCATACATGAGCACAGAAATTTTTTTGTAGTACTGTGTTCTTCCTGTATTTAGATGAAATGTGCTCAATTACCACCCTGTTAGAACTGTAGCATTTGTGAAGGAGCCTTTTTTTCCAATTCATTCAATGGGAAGGGTCTTGAATCGATCAGCTGGTAGGGGTAAAAATATTCCTGGACAGTGGACGTAAGCTCTGACAGAGATAGCAAGTGGAGCAGTGACCTTCTCGAGCGAAAGAGGTTGCGACACTCGTTACCAACGTGGCAGCCAACCCATCTGCGGGCCTCGTCTTCCCTGGGGAAATGCGCTCGGAACAGACGCCCACCACTTTAATTACTTTAATTACGTTCGGGAAACAAACTTTGTTGCTTTCTGTATCCTATTTCTTTTTTGCTGCTTCCCCCTATTTATATTTTTTCCTGTTTTGCAGCTTTCTGGCCAATATCTGCCCAGTTTACTCATTTATTTATTTCTGTGAGGATTTAGCTTTCACACTAATGATGGGAATATTTTATTTAAAGATGTAAAGCATGACGAAAATAACATTCCAAATACTTTGCTACAGGGATTATTGGTTTCACTTTTAAACACAAGCTACGCGATAGAAAATACAGAGCTGTTTGTGGTGTACCACTTTTGTTAATTATTGTTTAACCTTGCATCTGTGATCGGTGCGAATTATGACGATCGCATAAATATTATATTCAAAAGGAAGTGTCATGACCCCAGGAATTGCTTCAAAATTAAATTAATAAACAATTTTCACTACAAGTAATTTAAATTAAATTAAATTAAATTGCTTATGGAGCGCATGCGCCGGTGGCAATTTCCCTAAACATCCATCTTCACCCTTTTCTGCATTCACCTACATTTACCCTTTACAAATTTTAACTTTAAATTCTTTCAACGTTTTTGGAAAATTATTCATCATTTCTCTTGTTAACTTATTCCAATTACCGACAGCCTTACCTAAAAAAGAGAATCTTCCTACACCATTGTGCCTGAAATTGAGTGCCAGCTTGTGGTTGTAACGAACGCGTCTTGTGACCGCTAGTTACATTAATAAGCTATATGTTTATTATTTAAAATGTGGAATATTTTAGTGTGTATTTGGGCGCAGTGTACATTGTACGAGTGTGGAGCGGCAGATCTGAGGAATGCCAGCAGGCCGGTTCCTAGAATTAGCGAGGGGAGAATAGTGAGTGCCTAATGGAGGGGAGATTTGTGCCTGCCAGGTAGACAAACAGGGTGATCGGAGAGTTTTCTGTTTTTGCATGTGGCACGACGAACGAGGGAGATATTCGATGCCGGCCGGCCAGCACGTTCGGACGATGTGATTTCTGGACTGTCTATTCGTGAGTGGGACTGTTGCTGCTGCCTGGATCCGGACACCCGCTATTTGTTTGAGCAGATGAGCTCAGGCAAAGGACGACATCTGAGGAACTGTGCTACACTGGTCCATAGCAGAGAAGACCGTCATCCAATGTGTGGCGGCAGACATGTACATTCGGTAATTATACATCGCCAATGAAGGACACTGTGCTAGCTAGACTTTCAAGTTCATAGTATTGCCCAGCTACGACCCTGCAGATAAGAACTCTCATAGCCCGGAGCAAACATCTCTTTCAGAAGTGAAATCAAAATGTTGACTTCGTTTACTGTTTAAATTTTGTGTATTTTATATAAAATACCCTGGCGCCCACAAAAGGACAACTAATTAATTTTAAACGAATTTTGTTATGTATGTCATGTGATTAATTTAAATAAAACCATTTGTGATTTCTCGTATAAAGTATTCAAGCAAGTTCTACCTTTCATGATAATAAAATAAAATAATAAAATTAATTATAATTTTAAATCACGTAATGAGGTCAGAACGTTACAATGGCGAACCAAGTGGGGCTTTTCGATTATTAATTGCAAAAATTAATTATGCTATGAACGAAAGACAGCACTATGTCCTTGGCAACTTTCTATTTTGTAGATAGAAAGTAATTTGTGTTAGTTTCCGTAGTTAATGCATGTATAAATTGATGTGTTTGTTGATCTTAGATGGAAGTTGGTTTTGCAATAAGATCAGATAAATTTATTTTGTGTGCATATTGCGTGTGTTAAATCATAATTATCTTGTGTGACATGGGAATGTGCAATGGGTTTTGTCCAAACGCACTCAAATTCTGTTGTATTACGGCGTTGATAATTGTTGTGATGCTTTCTTTATGGAAATTGCAATTAGTTGTCGAACTATTTGTGTGGATTTCGAGCCATGTGTCCAGGGTAACGATATCCTTTCATATTTAAACCATTTTTCCGCGAAGGTAATTGATGAGTAAATTCTTCTCGTAATTTTTCCATTGAAATTATAGAATGTGTTGTGGAATGTTCTTTGGGTTTGATTTTATTGTGCAATCGCGGATTTTATTGAGGCATTTTATTTGCAGATTAGTGTAAAGTCTTTCTGATGGTGTGTTTTGCAATCCTTATTTCTTTTCTTTGTTATTGTGTATTGGAATATTCTTTGTGTGTCAACGAAATAGTTGAAATTAGCGTGAAGTTTATAGTAATGCGCTTGAGCTCAGCACCATTATTAACATGTCGAAAGAAAAAATCGAAGGGTCAAATTTATCACAGGAGCTAGCACCCACTAATTCAAATAGGGATCATATCGGGGAAGACAATAATCATGCAGAAATAGCGTATTCCACTCAATCAACCGTTGAATTAGGGCAGGAAAATTTGGATAATTTTCAGACTACCTCTAACATGAGTGCGGAAAACGTCTCGGTGATTCCTGCATTGCAGACTCAGCAACACCAGATGAACGATATAGCGGCTTTATTAATGGAGAAATTTTCACAATTATCTGCTCAATTTACAACACAATTTCAAGAATCCAATGAAAAATTGTCTGAACTCTCAGTGCAAATGTCTAGTAAAATCGAGAGTCTTGAAAGAAAACAAGAAATGGCTCACAAAAGAATTGAAGAGCAATTTGCTACTTTTCGCGGAGAAATTGGCCGAGAAATAAATGATTTTAAAAAGGAAATTAGCTCTGAGATCACTCTTTTAAGCAAAGTCCAGACGGAGTTAAAGTCTTCTTGCAATGTACTTGAGACGACTAACAATGACATTTGCCGTAAAGTAGAAGCGAATAAAAGTTCAATTGAACAAATGCGCACAGAAAACAGTGAAAATTTAGGTCAGATTTCTGAGTTTGCTCATTCAATAAAAGATGGTGTTGAAGAAAGTTTAGGTAAAATAAGATCCGAAGTTGGAGACCTTAAGAATTCCGTGGGAGAAATGGAGAAAAGTCATAATAATCTAGAAACATCACAGCGTAACCTTACTGCCGAAACGGAGGTAAAAGTTACGTAATATGTGAACGGAAACTAACCGAAAGGAATAATTCTGCTAGCAACAATGAACAATGTCAAGCTAGTTGTGCTCAGCTGTTTTCGGGAAATATCGAGTTAAAGCTTCCTAGATTTGGTTCCAAAGGGGGAATAAACCCGAAAACTTATCTCGAAGATCTTGAAAGATACTTTCAAATTAAAGCTGTTTCCGGAGTCGGCAAAACTTTTAATCATTAGCCAGTCATTTTTGAAGAAGATCGTTCATGGTTACAAGTAGCGTGTACTCCAGATATGTCGTACGCACAGTTTAAGGAGTTGTTTTTGAATACTTTCTGGTCAGCAAAAACACAAAACCAAGCTAGGATACGATTTTATCAAGGAAAGTACGTGCCTAAGCCTGGTGATTCAATGGAAAGGTATGTGGAACGGTTAGTCGTAAAAAGTCGTTATTTTGACACAGTGATGCCGGACGCGAGTTCATTGATGTAATAAGCTCACATTTCAGCCCGGGGGTTCAAGAACACATCTCGCCTGTATATGTAAAGAATATCACTGATTTATTAGAAACACTGCGGAATCTAGATGCCATAGGACAACGAGCGAGCCGTGAACAGTGCGCGGAAAATGTGCAGGACAATCGCTCTAATTCTCATGGATACTTCCGGCCAAATAATCAGAATAACGGGCAAAGTTTCAATAACAATAACAAATCCAAGGGAGGTAAAAATTGGAAGCAAGCCCAATCTGGCGATAAGAAACCGTGGAAGACTGATGGTCAGCGGGATGGTCACGGGCAAACACGCGGGGGTTCGCCGGAGGTGAATGCTATTCTAACCGTCGATCCCGGCAATAACATTCAGAACGAAAGTGAAAATAATTGAGAGTTGGTGCAGCACGTGAAACATCGCAGGGTGACCAATTAAAACAATGAGATTTCGCCGGGGATGCTGAGGGCTCTCCACAGTTTTCCTTATTAATTTAACATACTGGCGAAATGGCGGTGTGGAGATGAGGAGAATGATGCGGATATAGCAAGACCAAAGCATAATCAAACTTTCACTGTAGGGCAACGAGTATTATTACGCACCAGTCCACAATCATACACCAATAAGAAGCTTTTGCAAAGTTTATTATAATATATATATTCCATGCATGGTGAAAAGGATAATCTCAGTTAAGTCACTTATTCACTAATGGAACCAATGACTTTAACCCCATAATTCACGAAACTTGAAAGAGTATTCTGATGATCACAAAGTTTTGGTACAGTCGCGCGAGGATCATTTGGTGCAACTTGTTTCTCTTGATAGTGACGATGGGCATATATGTGCCGGAAAAGGATAAAAACTTCCGAGATAATATTTGGGAGTTGATTTCTGGCAGACAGAAGGATTCCAATACGTTGGGGTACATTTACAGATAAATTTCTGGAACTTCACAGATGTTGTGTGGCATATCAAATCACCAAGTAGCCAAGGGAAAAGGATCTCCGAGGTACTAGGTAGATAATATTTTATTTTTGTTTTGTTCATAAGGAATTACGCGAATCAGCATTCCATGAACAAAATTCTTTTATGCCATGGAGCAAATGTACTTATAACGTTGTCTTGGGAAATCGGGAAGTATACTGGAGCGGCATCCGCGTACACTTGATCGAGATCATGTTAATTAAAAATCACGCGAGGTCTGTAACAATGGAGATAAAAGGGGATGTAATTGTCATTTTATATTCAAAGGATGGTGGCGGAAATCCATTACAAATACTTTGCTTCGCGGTGACATAGTAACAAAATATTTGGAACAATCTTGCATTGCTTTGGACAACCCTGCACTTCATAGATGATGACTTCACTGCTTAAAAGTTTTTATTATTATTATTCAGATAGGATATGTTCCTCAGTTTATTCATTCATTATATATGAGATTAGATTGTGTTATCCTATGTGTTGAATATCTATGATGATCACAACTTATGATGTATTGCGCTATTTATTAAGAATGGTGTGTAAGTTAAATTTTCAATTTGATATAAAATGTTATTGTGTTAGAACATCTATATCACTACAATAATTTGTTACTTATAAGGTTACATTTGAAATGGTTATATTATGTATTTAAGGCTTGCACAAATCTACCCACAATCAGGGATGGGAGTAAGAAAAGTCTATGTACAAAGTAGCCAAGGGACATATGTTCGGTTGAATATTCATGTCGGTGGAACTTGTGATGGAATAGGTTAGAATAGGTTACCAGATTTATAATTACTGTTAAATTAATGGACGAGGAAGGAAAATTTGTATATTTCTTATTGTGAAAATTTAAATAAAACTAGTTTATTTAAATTTGCCGAACCAGGGGGAATATGTAACGAACGCGTCTTGTGACCGCTAGTTACATTAATAAACTATATGTTTATTATTTAAAATGTGGAATATTTTAGTGGGCGTTTGGGCGCAGTGTACATTGTACAAGTGTGGAGCGGCAGATCTGAGGAATGCCAGCAGGCCGGTTCCTAGAATTAGCGAGGGGAGAATAGTGAGTGCCTAATGGAGGGGAGATTTGTGCTTGCCAGGTAGACAAACAGGGTGATCGGCGAGAGTTTTCTGTTTTGCATGTGGCACGACGAACGAGGGGAGAGATATTCGATGCCGGCCGGCCAGCACGTTCGGACGATGTGATTTCTGGACTGTCTATTCGTGAGTGGGACTGTTGCTGCTGCCTGGATCCGGACACCCGCTATTTTGTTTGAGCAGATGAGCTCAGGCAAAGGACGACATCTGAGGAACTGTGCTACACTGGTCCATAGCAGAGAAGACCGTCATCCAATGTGTGGCGGCAGACATGTACATTCGGTAATTATACATCGCCAATGAAGGACACTGTGCTAGCTAGACTTTCAAGTTCATAGCATTGCCCAGCTACGACCCTGCAGATAAGAACTCTCATAGCCCGGAGCAAACATCTCTTTCAGAAGTGAAGTCAAAATGTTGACTTCGTTTACTGTTTAAATTTTGTGTATTTTATATAAAATACCCTGGCGCCCACAAAAGGACAACTAATTAATTTTAACGAATTTTGTTATGTATGTCATGTGATTAATTTAAATAAAACCATTTGTGATTTCTCGTATAAAGTATTCAAGCAAGTTCTACCTTTCATGATAATAAAATAAAATAATAAAATTAATTATAATTTTAAATCACGTAATGAGGTCAGAACGTTACATGGTGATGGTCATATTTTCCCTTCTATGCATTACTTTCAATTCTTACACCAATATCTTTCTATGCCTCATCACCAATATACGACTTGTACACTATGACGCCAATACATGAACACAATTATGCTCAGTACATATTGAGAAGTAGTGTCTTCCACAAATGAAAATTACTGTAATTTACACAACACATTTATTCTCAAAACAACAAATAAATCGTAATGTTTAATTCAAATTAAAATATTAAAGTCAAACATTAAATCGATGTGAAAACATTAAACAAAGAATTTTGCAAATCGATGACAATCAATGAAAAGTCTTAAGCTCAGTTTAAATCAATACACATAGCAAGAAAGCGCCTTAAATGTGCAATTTTAATCGCAAATGTCATTTATGGATTTGGAAACTCAACAAAAATTATGGCTGAATTTTGCGGTAGCTGAAGGCAGCAGAAATTTACCAATAGAATCCATAGTCGTATGGCCGATCGTTGGAGAGATTCTGTATTATAGTAACGATAAAGGAATGATATATGGTGGAGCGTACTTCGCGTAGATTAGTGAGGAGTGAAACGAAGTAACTTACACACTGAGAAAACTCAGATGACTCTACATTTGTATAGAAATGCACTTTCAATACGTCACACACACAATTCATTAAAAATCTCTACTGACCATTCTTTGCTATTAAAACTGCCAGGCTAATGCATTGGGGTAACACTAAAATCGCTGTTGTCTTTCTACGAGAATACACCACAGATCCGTCAGCTCAATCAGAGGCTGGACAGAAGCTATCATCTCTCACCCGACACTGGACCAAAGCGAAGATTTCTGCACTCTGAGGTAAGACGAAAACTCTCGCCATGCCACTTTTCGCCGTTGTCTTTCTTAGTTCCAGCCACAGCTTTCCAGGACTGGTATTCACTCGTAGTAAGCCACGAAAATTTCAAAACTAAATTAGTTATCAACAACAAAACGCTGGTTCTCGATTTGATACCACAACCACACTCTCTCATACCTAAAAGCTAGCGTCCTCATTCGCTGGAACTTACCACGTGACCGACCTTCCCGGCGCGTCACTATGTTTTTCCTCTCACACACATTGTTTTCGTTTCTCTCTGTAGCAAAAACTAAAAGTCCTATGGTTTCTGCAGCTCCGTGGAAATCGGGTCTAATGGAAGCTGTCACCTACACCACTAAGAGCTAGAGACAGGTCTCCCGTTGTGTTCGCCTATGCGGCGCCATTGTTTGCGTTGCACGTGAACACCTGGCGGAATCTTCCCGGAACACCGGATCACAGCAACCGAAGAGATGCGCACCGCTGCTGAAAACCGATGGCAACAGCGTTCCACTACGCTCGCCTGTTATGTTTACCGACACAGAGTGGGTAGCTGCGTCTCGTCCCCGCTAGCAGCGGCGGCCCTGTTCCTATGGCGTGTGGTCGAGTATTCGTCCCGTCCCGTCCCGCCTTCGTTACAAGACGTCGTGGGAACGCGGCTTTAGGGTATCCTCGCAAAGAGTCCGTACGATAACTGCAGTATTCTCACATACACGCTTTCCTATACTTATTTCATTAATTTATAAAAATAACGAAGATTCCAAACGCGGACAAAAAATTTCATATAATGTTAGGTACGAGATATGATGAGGAATGGTAACTGATCTAAAGCAATTGCTAATGCCAGAAGAAATCATAAAAGACCATTCTATGTGTGAGCACGTTCTCTTAACTCAAGAGACTGTGGACTGTCCACAGAGTGACCGTATCTGTCTCTCTGCCCATCAAGTAAAAACTAATAAACAAAGATCAGTGAAACTGCATGAAGTAACAAGATAGGGGAATCTGCATAGGACACATACTATTTTTGAAAGTTAAATATTTCTAGCGCAAAACCGTAAATTTTGATTTTTTTTTTTTTTCAAGAATTTTTGTGGATGATCTGTTATAAGTTGTACTAAAGACACAGCATTTTATTGTCTTATCAAATTTTATATAATAGCCGCTAATTTCATATTGACATAATAATAACTGATGAAACTGCCATTGAGCGCACTCTCCAGTGGCAACCTT
This sequence comes from Vandiemenella viatica, assembly GCA_031002005.1. Lineage (NCBI taxonomy): Eukaryota > Metazoa > Arthropoda > Insecta > Orthoptera > Morabidae > Vandiemenella > Vandiemenella viatica. The sequence continues at coordinate 197,202,092 of CM061920.1, forward strand.
CCTACACACACCCATCTTTCTCCTTTCTTCATCCAACCTACTTTTGCCCTCAACTAATTTTTGTGTTTTGTTTAATGTTGCAATTGCATCCACACCTTTTGCTTATGAGTTATTCCACTCGGTATCTGTGTAACATAAACTGTTTATGCTGATAGATTGTGTAATAATCGCAGATAAACATGGGTTTACGTCTACGGCTGATTGTGTGACTTGAGTGATCACTGTGTATCGTCGGCACATGCCACTGTGCGCCGGCTGTCTTCGGCGTTTCCGGCTACCAGTCTTGTTTCAAAGCAGCCGCCTGGCGTTACGGCCATACAGTTCACTGTCGGGTGGACGGGCGCTCGTATTTCTTACAACCATTTGGGTGTATTTCCGTCCACGGATCTCAAACGCTCGTCAGTGCAGTTACTACTCACATCCTTTCCCGTCATGCAGCACATCGACTGATACATTTCAGTCTCTAATTTTCGAATAACCGGATGTTAAATATATACTAAAAAGTGTTCAGATTACATTAAAGCAAGGCTTTAAAAAATGGAGTAAACCGACACTGTAAACATAGTTGTATACTAGACGTGTAAACATATATCTAAATACACATAATGTTTCATGTTTAGGTCCTTACAGAAGGAAGTCTCGTACTTGCTGAAGTACCTTGAACATTTCAGTAACGCACAACTAACTCAGTTTTCAAATAACTTGAAAGAAAGGACTTAGCAGTAGGAGCTCCCGCAAAGCATAAACATTTTTATGCTTGTATGCTATAATTAGCTCCCTGAGTCAGCTGACACAATCAACATCTACATTATCCTATACTCTAAAATTAACAAAATTGTGGGTGGTAGAGGGATCTTTGCACCAAAAACTAACTCTGTTCTCTGCATTCCAATCCCAAACGGCAACAGAACAACAACGAATTGAGCCCAGTTCTAATATAGCTAAATGAAATTTTAGAATATCAAGTGACTTTTAAATTTATTTTTCCTGTGTGTAGTTCTTACAAATTCGATTATAGGCCTATTCAGTTTTGCTGAGCTAATTCAAGTCAGTATCGTTGTCGTTCTTAATATCACCATTCACCGTTCACAAAGCGTCAGATGTAAGGCAAGTTAAATAATACATATTTCTGCTAAACACAAAATGGGACATTGAGGAACTGGTACAGCCCACCGAACTAGCGAAATTGAAAGCATCATTGGAGTTACGGGACACCAGGAAATGAGTGAATAGACAAAGCAAAAAGAGAGATCAACCAGCCGGAACTATTGAGTTGTTAACTTTTTAACAGTAAAGGAAAAGTTGATAACTAAGATGGGTAGTATCAGAATAGCGTCACATATAATTTATAAATACGAGTGAAGTAAATGAAGACGGCATCGCAATGTCAAAATCGTTAAATGAAAACCTTTTTTCAGCAGAAAGTAATTAAGAAAAAAGTTAAAAGAATTACCAAGAAAATTAATAGAGTTTATTTTATAGTGCAAACTAAATTAATGTTACGAACAATAGATTTTATATACTCTAAATTCAACGAAAAAAGGTAAAGAACCGTTTATTACAATTCTTAAATCAGTTAGTTCTGTCATGTAATACGACAAATAAACAGCGCACGAGTTAAGATGCCTACTAAAACAACTTGGAAGAGTAATTAGCAGCGATACTTGTTCTGCGCCTCCTGTGTTAAAACGTTTAACATCCTGCAGTTGACAGCTTTAACAACACGCCTTTTCTCAACTTCCTCCATAAACTTGCTTCTAGCTGCTTGTTTTTTTTCTGAGGTGTAATTAAAAAGAGTGCAAAAGTATGATGTTAGAAGAGACCGCTTGGAAGAGAGGTGCACTAAAACACTAATCCGGGCCTCCGAGAGGATGGTGGGGAGGTGAGGCCCTTCATTTTATTGTTGGAGCCATGGGAGGACGCTCCAGGGTCGAGTGTTATTGTCCAGCGAGGCAGAAAAACACCTCACCAACAGCAAGTGTAGACTCGTGTTACTCAGCGTCCTTCAACTGGGCAACAGGCTGCATGCGTCCAGGAGAAATACACGAAAAAAATCTTTACGATTAAAATTTATTTAAGGTGAAACGAACGATGTAAACAGATGGTAACTATTTATTTATTCGCTACTTATCTAAATGTCCGCAGCGCGTCACAATCAAGCGTTACACCCATTATAAAACAAAAGCTAAAAAATTCCTTCCTTCCTAAATCCAAATAATTATAAACCTTTCGAAATCGATCTCATTGTAGAGGTGCATCTTCTATACGCTACAAATATAATTTTAATGCAGTGTTGTTGTAGGCCATTTTTCCGCAGTTCCTCAGTAAATTAAATGATAAAATGACGCCAATGCAACTGTATTTTTAGCTTTATTGCCGTACGCGTTTCGCCTCTCGTCGAGGCATCATCATTGACGAATTTATTTTAAAACTTACATTGGGTTTACAAACTTATTATATGATATTTGACATGATTATAAATTGATACATTTTCTGCTTATATAAACTTACTATTTACATTAGTGGTTTTCAGGTTCGTAACAAAGCATTTCTCTGCTTTTTCTCGAACGCATGTTTCCATTACAGCTATTGGTCTTTGCTGCTGCATATAGGACGTAAACACAGCGTCTACTACAACTCACTTGTCACTTGTTAACTGACATGACACAATTGTGAGGCAATATACATAGGACAGACAAGAAGACAGTTTAAAAGCTGATACAAAGAACACATGGGGGCACTTAAGTTCAGCAACCACTCACCATTCGCAGAATATCTAATAGAAAATTATCACTCACCAACACACATTAACACAGACATGCAAATATTCACAATGTTTACGTCCTGTACGCAGCAGCAAAGACAAATGACTGTAATGGAAACATGCTTTGGAGAAAAAGCAGAGATGCGTTGATACGAACCCGAAATCTACTAATGTAAATAGTAAGTGCAAATATGCAGAAAAATTATCAATTTATAATCATGTCAAATATCATATAATAATTTTGTAAACCCAATGTAAATTTTAAAATAAATTTGTCGCTGATGATGCCTCGACGAGAGGCGAAACGCGTACGCCAATAAAGCTAAATAATACAGTTGCATTGACATCATTTTATCATTTAACATAATTTTAACTTCTGACCCAAGCAATCAATGATTTCGTGGTTCAAATACGGTATTCACAGAAGTTATTTGTTCTCTATAAGTTGCGTTTTTTCAGTTAAAGTCTTCAACATGCTCGCACAGCTTCCGCTGTTGCACAACAAACTGGAGCCCCTGATAATGCTCATTCCTGGGTACAAAAATTGTTGTACTGCTGCAATCTGTAAATGAACATTCACATTAACGATATACTTTACAATGTACAGGGCATGGAAACTAAAATAATGCTTGACCTTTTTAGTTTCATAGATTATAAGCAGTAGAGGTAAATCCATCTAACTTAAAAATAAATCTTGTCTTACGGTTATTCTGTATAACGTGTGTTGAATCAACTAATTTTACTTGTATCTCCGCTAAGAGAACATCACAAAATGAACAAAATAATTAATTAATATCACTCACGTCTTCGAAGGCCACCTAGAAAATACTTCGGAGTAGGTTAAATCCTATTTCATATGGCAAGCTAGATGGCTAGCTCGAGGAGTATAAGCAGTCTTGATTATTGAACTTTTCAACCCGAAGCTGTTGTTAAGAGCTGTATTCACAGTTTCTCAGAGAAATAAAAATGCAAAGAATTGGAATGCACCCATGGATCTAAACGAAAAATCTGGTTATCCAAAGTTATTCGTAATTCGGAGAAATAACAATTTTTAGTTAATTTAACGTAATGTAGATTAAGATTTCGTTTTAAAGCACCTGGGTGACTGCTAGGCGTAATTATATTCTGATTCCATGAAGTGAGCATAGGTACCATCGCCATAATTAATACAACATACAAAATGAAGACATTATATACATACAAGTGGATTGTAAGAAAATGTTGAACAACTATTTACTTTTTCAGGTGAAAATTCTTCCTTTTCCATAAATGAACAGAATTTATGTGTGTCTGGAAATATTAAAAGGATTCTGTAAGCTAATCATACTGACCAAATACATTTAGTATTCATATGACACAAACCGTTCATTGTTCCTCCATCGTATGTTAATAGTAATGTATTAAATGTAATTTCGATATTTTACCAACGAACTAACATCATTAAGTATCGAAAAAGGTTTAACGCAAATAAAGATCAGATTGAAAAAAAAAGGTAATTTCGCTACGGAAACATCGACGAATTCATTCGGGAAGTATTTTATTGAATTTGTAGACGTTTTACAGTAACGGATAATCTAAGTGAATTTCTTACGCCCTTTGCAGATTAAAAACCAATTTAACTTGCTGCTCTAATGCCTGAAATACGTTGCGTTTACTTTTTTTAGAAGCCAGTACTGGGAGCGTTGTCTGGCTTACACGGTGTTTTCACATATTCCACAACCCAGTGTGGTCCGCCAATGAATACGAAATGAATGAAGAAATAATGAAAGGCATTCGGCGGAACGAGATTTATATGAATTTTAGATGCCATGAAAAATGGATGTGCTCTTTGATGAAACTTCTATTTTAATTAAAACAATCTCAAATGCATAGCGGTACTACGGACTAAGGACTGCTGTTAGAAGGCTGCAATTATCGTTTAAGTGTCCCTCGTGTAAATAGCTTAACATTCGATAAAGAATGCTTTTAGAAAGGCCAAGAAATCACTTAATAAGTCATAAACGCGAGGCGCTAAAAGAGATGGTGCTGCAATACATTGCACTCAGTTCGCACAACTCATTCAATGAATTCACACACAGAATTTAGATGTAATCAGAAATTGTAAGCAGTTTATACGCCCCCAAAATAAAGAAAGTTAAAGCTGTAAACCTAATTATTTTAATAAATATTCTTGTATTTAGGAACCAAGATAAATCAAGTCCTGTGATATAGTAGAGTATATACGTGTTACTGAAAATCCTACGGAGAAGGATTCACACGCCAGGGTGACGGAAGGAAAGATAACTTTTCTAGGCGTCGCTGAATCATTTAATACATTTAGCATATCCAATTACAGCAGTCAGGCAACTAAGGGAAGATTAGTTTCTGCAGGAAATGAGATAAGATAAACATTACGCTATCGCATCTCCCTACAGAATACTTGCTGTGTTAGAGACATCACATTAAATATCTGCGTTAGTTTTTTGCATTTTCTTTGTAGCAATGTCATCACATCATGGATAACAAATTAGATAACGCATTTTAAATTTTTGTATTACTAAAAATTAAGTTGTTCCAATTTTTCATTTTTCATCAGTAATTGTAGATAACAGAAATTATTTTATTTGCGTCCTAGTTTAAAAGAAACTGGAGTCATCAACACATTTCGTTAAGAAACCACTAAAGATTCAGTCCTGCAATTCTCGTATGTGTGGAGAGAAATTTAATTTAATTGCAATGGAGCACACGCTCCGGTGGCAACTTCCCTACACACCCAACTTCCCGCTATCCTTCACTCACCTACACTTGCCCTCTACAAATTTCAACTTTAAATTCTTTTAACGTTTTCGGTAGGTTATTCATCATTCCCCTTGGTAACTCATTCCAATCAATGACACCCTTACCTAAAAAAGAAAATCTTCCCACACCCTTGTGCCTGAAATCGAGTGCCAGCTTGTGGTCATGGTCATCTTTTCCCTTCCATGAACTACTTTTCATATCTACTGCAATATCTCTCCATGCCTCATCGCCAGTATATGCCCTGTACACTCCCATGACCCTCCTCATCCTCCTCCTGTCTTACAATGAATCCCATTCCAGTTCCTTTATCATATCTGTTACTGATTGCATTCTGCGATAATTTCCAGAAACAAATCTAGCAGCCCTTCTTGGCACCTTCTCCAACTCCTGTATTTGATACTCAAAATGTGGGTCATATACTACACCACCATATTCGAGCAATGGTCTGACCAAGTTTTGTAACCCAATTCCTTTACTTCTCTCGTGCATCCCCTCATCACTCTCTCCAACAAGTGCAGGATTTTGAAACCTTTTCCTACCACCTGTCCAATGTGTCCTGCCCAGTTAAGCTTGTTATCAAATGTAATGCCAAGATATTTAGATTTCAAGTCTTGTAACTTGTTTTGTGGTAACGGATCAACGTTAGTTTTTAACACATAATACTGTGATTATAACTATTCCGATAGAAGGTGTAGGTAGCAATCAGCTACGAAACGTTTCTCTATTCAGCTTATAGGAGGAATACATACGCCTGTAGTAATTTATTTTATTGTCATCAAATCCCTAATAAGAGGTAAGAAAATTTTCTTCATCGAAAGCTAATGGCGATGACTTTGAATAATTTTTCTGTTTATCGAGAAAGTTTTTGCGGTTTGTTAATTAAGCCCTGCAATTTATTTAGCAACCATTACAACGCATAAGGGCTAATTGCAATAGGTACTTTTCAGTCTACCTTAATCATATGTTAATATTTTAACCAGTGATTTCGCGATGACAGCATGGAACTGGTGTATGTAACTTTATTTTCTGGTCATAACAATTTGTCTGTTAATTTCAAATTATTAGCAAAAGCATCCAAATATTTTATTGTAACGTATCAAGTAGTGTCAGTGCAATTTTAATGAATATTTACACTTATGCGGTTGTTAGTGGGTAAAGTTCTTCGATTGAACGAACATTCAGCCATTGTTAATGTTCCTGAGTAAAGACAAATTACGATTGGTTAGCGCTCCATATCGTTTCTGAAAGACTACTCGTTTGTTGTGGTTCATGAACTTAGGTTGCAGGACACTTTTTCAGAATGGTACAACTCGCTTTATTCAGCAGCTCCCAGTCTGCGATGAAACCACTCAATAGTCAGGGTACCCTATTGCCTCCATGTCAAACATACCAGTATTATTTTAATGTGTAGTCAGTATATCTTCGAAGCCGAAGTCTGATTTACAGGCAACTTTAATATATTCATTGGATTCTTATTTGTAGTAAAACTAAAACCTGTCACTTCAAGAGAAATCATAAATTGAGCCAATAATTTTATGAGATAATAAATTACCTGTCAAAGGATTTCATCTCCTAGTACATTAATTCTCTGCTAGTGGAGCAGGTGAAAAAAATTACTAACTGTAGACAGATGGAAGAATATATATATATTAATATTTGTTTTCATGGCCTAAAGAGGGATATGATCGATTCTGAAAATCGATCTAGTGGATCGGCAGGTCATGGTGACAAGGAAACCTGTGATGGGGAGGGTCTTTTCTGCTGCTAATGCAGCTCTGTTGAAACACAATTACATGCAGTGCGGGTGACATCCGGGGGACGGACAACAATTGATCAGCAGGGACCGTCCTTGTGCAGAGTCCCAGAAGGCGGACGGATCCTCTTCGGATTAAAGGAGGATTACGGGGCTCAGCCAGCCCGTTTCATTTACCGAATGTGATATAATGAGCGGAGGACGGTGTGGTCGATATCTCGTCTACGGTTTCTTGTGTGATACTGTTGCCTAAACGCGCGGAGAATGCTCCCAAATCGTCAGAGAATGGGCGGAGAGACAAAACAGATATGTTAAAGGTTTGCAGCGGGGCGTGTCTAAAACTAGCTATCACAATATCCGGCCGATTCATTTTTTTTTTTTTTTTTTTTTTTTTTTTTTTTACAATCGAATTAATAAAGCCAGAAATTCGTATTGTAAACGCCAGAGTAAGTTATTTTCCTCTTATAAATTGAAATAAACTTTTTTTTTCTGTCGTAAGTATTTAGACTGGTTTGATGCAATCCTCCATCCCTTCCTATCCTGTGCTAACCTCTTCACCTCACTTCTACATACCCCTTACAACCCACGTCCTCAATTATCTGCTTCATATATTCTAATCTCTATCTTCCTCTACAGTTCTTACCTTCGACTGTTCCCTCCAACTAACAAATTAACCATTCCAGCATGACTCAAAATATGACCTACCAGCCTGTCTCTTCTTCCTGTAAGCTTCTTCCATAAACTTCTTTTCTCACCCATCATTTCCAACTTTCTTACTTCGTCTGTCCACCTAATTTTCAGCATTCTTCTGTAGCACCAAATTTCAAATGCTTCAATTTTATTTATTTCCGGTATTCCTAAGGTCCATGTTTCGCTACCATAAATTGCTGTGCTACACACAAAAAGTTTTAAAAAGTTCTTTCTAATTCCTAGATCAATATTTGAAACTAAAATGTTTCTCTTTTTCATGAAGGCTCTTTTTGCTAGTGCTATTCTACTTTTAACATAATTCTTGCTTCGGCAATCGGTTGTAATTTTACTTCCCAAGGAACAGAATTCTCTTACTTCTCCTATTGCATCCGATCCTATTTTTATATTTAAAATACTAGTATTGGTATCATTTCTGCTACATTTCATCACTTTTGTCTTGCTTTGATTTATATTCAGTCCAAAATCTTCCTTCAGTATTTTGTTCATGCCATTCAGTAACTTCTCAATATCCTCGGCCCTCTCTGCTAACAAGACAATGTCATCAGCAAATCGTAGCATATTGATTTTTTCTCCCTGAAAACTTATGCCACATGGAAATTTTTCTTTGACTTTCTTCATTGCTTCTTCTACACACAAGTTGAATATTAACGGGGATAGACTACAACCTTGTCTCACACCCTTTTTAACTGATGCATGTCTCTCGTGATTCTCTACTTTTATTACAGCCACTTGATTCTTATATGGTTTATAGAGTATTCTTCTATCTCGATACTTTAGACCTGACTTCTTTAAAATTTTGAACATCTTGTCCCCCCTAACATTATCGAAAGCTTTTTCTAAATCAACAAATGCCATAAAAGTATCTTTGTTCTTCTTGATCCGCCCTTCAAGTATTAATCTTAAAGACAGAATTGCTTCCCGTGTACCGCGATTTTTCCTAAAACCAAACTGATCTTCACCTACTATCTCTTCTACTACCCTTTCGATCCTTCTGTATATTATTCTGGTCAGTAATTTTGAAGCATGTGATGTTAGACTAATGGCGCGATAATTCTCACATTTGTCGGCTTGTGCTTTCTTTGGAAGTGTGAAGATGATATTTTTATTAAAATCAGTTGGAATTTCTCCTGTTTCATAAGTTTTTGATATCAGCTTGAATAATCTTTCGATTCCTTCCTCTCCTAGAGATTTAAGAAGTTCTGCAGAGATCTCATCAATTCCAACTGCCTTATTTGCTTTCAACTCATTCAGAGCTTAATTAAATTCTGTCCTCAAAACAGAATCTCCTAAGTCATCAATGTCGACATCGCCTTCCTTTTCCAATACACTATTGTTTAAGTCGTCCCCAACATACAGTTTCTCAATATATTCCTTCCATGTGTTAGCTCTATCTTCTGACCTTAAAAGAGGTTTCCCATCGGCAGCTTTAATGTTCATACCTCTTTTCTTCATTTCTCCAAAATTCTGAAATGAACTATGAAACGGTTACTAGATATTATTAACGCAGTTTAGAAAACAGACTACGTATGATACAAAAATGTACTTACTTAAAAGTAAACAATAGAATTAAGTACTTCTGTTGCATTATTTGTTAATTTTTTTTCTGTATCTGTGTTTATAGAAAATAGTATTAAAAAAAAATCAAAGAGCGGGAAAATAATTTTTTCCGCGTAAGGTATTGAAACTGCTTTGATATTTTTAGTAAAAACACTGATATTTACACGGGAAGGATATATCTTTATCAAATATTTAAAAAATGCAATAAGATATGCAGTTGAATCTTCTACCTTACAGCGTGAAACAGAAGAAAGCAAAAATGACTGAGGAATTGTATAAAATATTATGTGCTACTTTTTAACCTTTTTGTTCAAAAGGTTTTATTAAAGTTAAGAGTTTGTTAGTTGTAGATTATACCCCACTACAATCACCAGTTGGAAGGTCTGTTTTCTTACTGGCAACAGATCTGGTGTGGGAATCCAAGCAACTATTGAAGGAACATTTTATACCTGAATAGCGGTTAGTGTCAGCAATCTTATGGATTCGAACAGTTTTAATGCATAAATCAGTCATGAAGTTACATGCAAGAAAAAAAATCTAGTATTCTCCTCTGTCCAAATATGTAGGACGGCATAATAATTATAATGATCTTTAATATTTCTTCAGTTTACTTTGGGAATTAATTATTACTATACTTAGACTAATTAAAAAAAACTGTCTTTATAAATAGTACAGTGTACAGTCGTGTGTGTGTGTGTGGATAGTTTTTTAGTAGGTGGGTTGTTTATGAAAATGGCTTCAAATATTAATCATCCACCTTAACTAGCTGAACTATGTAACTTGATGCTCCTTTTCCCACAGGAGACATTAATACTACTGAACATTCTCTTTCCATCAGTCATTCATGTGGGCTTTGGCTGTAATGAAACAGCTACACCAAATGCGGTTTGTTATTCTCTCAAAAAGTTAACGAGGTCGATAAAGCTTAGGAACCGAGCTTCTCCTTTTATTAAAAACATAGCGAGGGATCGTAAACAGATCACTTGATGCTGTTCGTTCTAGTCTCAGTGAGCTTCAGCCTCTCTCATTAGGACGCGCAATAAAGTGTGTTGGTTTCCTGCCCAGACAACAGATAATTAATGTTTACATGCACCGCAACGTTTTGGAGAGAAATACGGTCGTATAGGCGAACGTGCAATCTCTTTTTTTTTATGCGCGCCCGTATATTTTGTGCAGAACACATTTCATACAGCTGTGTGACGTTTAGAATTTGGCATTGAAGTATCAGGTGTTTCATGACCGGAATGACGAAAAATAACGTTTGATGTCGAAGTTTGTTCATTAAAGTAGTGCTGTGTTAACAATCTTTGTTAAATAATAAAAAAAATATTACATAGTTTGATGACGACAGTGGATAAACTACTGTATAGTATGAGCCTGGTTGTTGTTTGCTACTGAAACTGTCGAGGCTCGTTACTAGTTCACTCAAAGGAATAGGAAAGTTATGACAAACACAAATTTAACTGCTTACCGAAAAATAATTGTTATTTAAGAAGATAACGCTCAACAACAACTATGTTTGTATATTTTGTCGCTATCTGACAGGATGCTCGCTACTATTTTATCAGGATATGTTATTTTCTTACAAATAAATCCCAAGTGTTATTTGAAACTCTATCATAATGAATTTCCAACTTTGGAATAAAAAAAGACATTCCTAGTATATATGTTATACTTCTTAACCAGCAGTTTGATTAACGTAATTAAATGTAATTACTGCGATAACGCGCTGAAATATGCGTTTCACCTTTCCCACTAAACAGACGGATACGGCCAAGATAAAATTTGAGACCTTTCTTTTCATCTATTCCGAACGGTAGCAATACATTGCAACACTCGATTTACTTCAATTCTGGTATATGTTCGCGTATTTGTTCTTTATTTTCTTTTGTATACATAAGGTTGGGTGGGCTGAAAGTAAAGGAAAGATTTCTATGTGGCATAACTGTTCAAGGAGAAAAAAATTAGTATGTTACGATTTGCTGATGTTATTCTCTTGTTAGCGGAGCAGGTGGATGTCATGAACAAAGGAACTGAAGAAAGATTTTGGACTAAATATAAACCAGAGCAAGAGAAAGGTGATGAAATGTAGCAGAAATGATACCAATAATAACAGATTAAATATAAAAATTGGGCTCGATGCGGTAGGAGAAGTTAATGAATTTTGCTACTTATGAAGTAAAATTACAACCGATGACCGAAGCAGGAAAAATGTTAAAAGCAGACTAGCACTAGAAAAAAGATATTTCATGAAAAATAGAAATCTTTTAGTTTCAAATGTTTATCTAGGACGCAGAAAGAACTTTTTAAAACTCAGTATGTGGAACACAGCACGTAATGGCAACGAATCATGGAGGATACAGTCGAAGGTAGGAATTGCACAGAAACACAGAAATTAAAATATATGAAGCAGATAATTGAAAACTTGGATTGTAAGGGGTATGTTGAGATGAAAAGATTAACACAAGATAGGAAAGGATGGAGGATTGCATCAAACTATTCGAGAGACTGATGACAGCAAAAAAAAAGGTTTGGGTATAAATAAATAATGTGATCTATAGAGAATTGAATGAAATATTCATATAATACCCAGCTCAGGAAAGTGAAGTATATTTCAATAGGAAAAGTATAACCCGTACATTTTATAACAACTAGAAAAACTTGATAACATAATATGTCTCCAGCACAGAACTTGAACATTAGGAGATAAATAAAAAACAAATGCAAAACAGGCTCTAGCTTAGAGGTAAAGATCACTTAAACGAGCCATTAGTGTTCGAACTAAAACGATAATTTTGAACAGCAGTTATGTTATCTTAAAATGTGTTTTAAAAATATGTTTATAACATAAAGCATTCATAAATGCTACAGATGAACAAAAAATGTGGATTTCATCCAGAGTATATTAATTTCTTTGGGTAATGTATTATTGACAACCATGAAAATGAATTCCAATTTACATATACCTCAGATAATTTTTGTATTGAATACGCAGTACCTTTACGTATATTTCCTGCATTTCTCTTGGATTTCCATTTAGGATGCCGATTGTAATACGGCAGCTGCCACTGCCTCGTCAAAGTGACACGTGTTAACTTTTCTCGTCTTCCGTTGCTCATTGATACCAGCCTCTCTTCCACCACGTTGTGCCCCGAAGACATCACAATCCTTACATTAGTGGTGACAATAATCATACGTTCCGTAGTATTATGGAGAAGGGGTCCCAGACCAAAAGAGGACCTCTCGAGAAGCAGCACGTGGCAGTAATTTTCAAAATTCGCCGAGTTATGGCGGAATGCCGCATGGCTCGAAGGAGATTCCTGGAGGACGTAGGGGTGGGTGGGGAAGACACCTTCATAACAGACGCATTCTTCCGACCCGGGCCTGGAGCGCCCGTCTTGCCGTGGATAAAGCAAGAACGCCAGAGCCTACCAGCTTGGCCCACCCCCTTCTGCGCAGGAAATGTGGTATGCACAGCGGACAGCATGGTTGCAGATGCGGAAGGGGCTCATATCCCGAAAATAGAGTTTTTCGACTACGTTAAACCCACAATTCAGCTAACACTGAAGGGACTGTGTACGATTCTTAAAGATAAGAAATTACATCACTAATTGGTAACAGAAAATATCAACATCACATTAGGATTAAATTTATCGTAGCGTGAAGCTTACAAATTACGTTTATTAATTCACAAAGAATTTATAAATCTATTACCACTTTCTGTTGTGGCCGAAGCTGCTGAATGAGATAATCTACTGGACGTTAAATTGAAAATAGCAGGCTATTCTTTCACTTGACTAATGATTAGCTTTTATGTTTGTTTAAGCACTGAATGATTTAAAACAAAAGTAATGGCTGTTTAATACACCGGGATAAACCTATGTAATCTAATCACAGGTTAATTTATTTTCTTGTAGCATTTTTTTTTTTTATAAATTTTCATTATTAATGTTTATTGATATGTTTTATTAGACGTGCTCAGATCAAGAAACTAATTTATTTGCTGTTAGCAAAGTATAAAATAGTTACTCAGCACAAGCGCCATCACCCTGCAGCAGATTATTGTATGCTTCCCATGAGGACATAGTAAAACTGATAAAAACTATACTTTAAAGTTATTACTTATTTATGAGAGTATTTTGTTATTTCCACAGTGACTTATAGCCCATTGTTTCATTTGCTGAAAATAAAATGATTAATATAGATGTACTAGCCTCGTACCCGCGACTTCGTACGCGTGGATTAAGAATTTTTTTGCCAGAATTAAATATAAAAAGTTGTTGGTAACGAAGGATTGGTCCCAAACAATATCGAGTCGGCATAATATGACAGGAAAGCTATCACTATATCATTGTACCGTCGAACCTGCCTCTTGAAGAGAATCAATTTCCAACATATTTCTGTCACTATTCGATAAGATTTCAAAATTTCGTGACTAAAACTGTTAATCATACTGGAAAAAATATCCTTTGCCCTTCATACAGCTTTCCTTATAAAATTCCATCACAACGATATAGCCATATAGTCGTCAAAACGTAACAAAAAGACAGAGACTTACTTCCGTATTTATATTAGTATTACTGTGGTTCACACTCACACACTAACTGCGAACAACATCTGAGGGATCATTATAACGTAAAAAAGTGTACACCTACAAAATTGCAAGACTACCTACGATTTGCCTCGCATTGCACCCCTAACTTTATAATATCTACAGTTTAACATTCAATCCAAATAACCTACGGCCCAAGCCTGGCTCTTACGATGGAAAACAATTTTTAAAAATCTTAGCCTTTACGGAGATTTGAACCGGAGACCACGACGTTCGTAAGCAAGCTCTTTATCCATTGAGCTGACAGTTCATTAAACGGAAACACGCTCTGGAGACGTCCACATCCAACGTGTCTGTCTATCGCCGTATTTCGAAGTTATGAGACAACATGTGTTATTTATACAGATAAGTTTTCAACCAAATGTAGACAGTATTTTTCTCCTTGTTTCAAAGGATAAGTGTGCAAAGTTTCATCGAGATCAGATTAAAACTGTGGATTTGTATGAAGAACAAAAAAACCAACAAACATACATTCATCTTTATATATAAAGATATACCGCAATCAATCTTAAAGACTTTTCGAACAACTGGCTTATGTCACGTAGTTGCAAATGCATAAAAATGATCTCCCTGGTCTACAAATTGTGGACTAAACATGTGTAGGTAATTTAAAAACCTAAAATTCTTAGATATCTCGCAACGAAAATGTAATTTTTACGCTGCAAGAATGAAATGAACATTACAAAGAGGCAAATGATGTATCATATTAACAGAAAGAGGCAAAACACTTTATTGCATTCCTTCCCCCCCTCCCCCAATTGATTTTATTTTTTTACTCGCTATGTAGTTGTTTTAAAGTTATTTGTTTCCTGTGCCATTAAATATTAATCAGTGTATATCCTGATAAGAAAGCGATACTATGCCTAACAGATTTTTGCAGCATATGAACGGTGTTCTGAGATGTCTGTCTGTCAGTTTTTACGACGAAACATTTCTCAGAACTGACTAAATATGGCTGCAAAAAATGTAGTATTGATTATACGTTGATATTTTATGGGGCCTAATGCCTTTGTTGTCACAAATTCATGATACAATTTCGAATCATTAAAAGTCGTACACTATCTCTTCAGTGCACTTCTCCTAGCTTAGTTACAAGTGTAAAGTGTTTGATGACTCTCATTATCCACCAAGCTTTATTACTGTGTACTGAATTCCTAATATCAAATTTTGTGTTTCTTGAATCATCACTCTCTTGTAATAGCTTATCACAATAATTTGCAAAGTCTAAACTGAATTTCACGGCTTTGAGTTTTGGAAACCACCTCAGAATATTAGGTTCGCAAATAAGTTAATTCAATAGATTTCAAAACGCCTGTTCTGCTTTTATTCTGCATTTAGAATACGTTTAAATGGTTTTAGTTATGAATATTGAAAACTCAGTAAGATCCAGCCTAATGATGGTAACCAAACGAAGATAATTAGCTGAATATGATTTTGTTAATAGAATTATACATTATGATTTTTTAAACGCTGAAGTATATACCTTCAAAATATACTCAGAAATTACAAATTACAATATTTAAATTATATCAAAGGAGATTCAGAAAATCAGTTGATTGTATGAACAGTCCACAAATGCGAAAAATTAGTTAAAGTGCCGTCAAAGTTGTTTGTAAGGGGAGTCTGATAATTAATGAACACTAGTTGCTTTTATTCAATAAATACATATATAATTATTTCCAATGAAACTGACAGCACCTCAATAAATCTGAAAATTTCTTCATTTGAAGAAATGAAAAACTGTTATTTCTATTTCCAAGTGCATTATCTGTTAAAGCATCTTATAACAAAGATTCTCCAATGGTAGCCAAAATCTATACTACTACTTGTTACAATTGTAATACCTAGAAGGAATGGTCAGAATCACTCCAAAATCGGAAGATGTGCAGAGCAGTGGAATCATAGAAAGTGATTAAGATTGTACAGAGATGGTGTGCACATAGGCCCAGCAACGCCCTCTTTTGTGTGGTCGGAAGGTCAGTGTTACACCACACTCAGTCGCTGCGGAGTTGTCAAACTAAATGGAAACGTGCAAGGATAGCCGGTACGAAAAGGCGCAATATCAGCACGTTAGTTACAGAATAATTTAAATTAGGTTCTAATATTTTTCGCTTATAAGTAGTGCTATGAAGATAAAACTGCAGCTAGGCTTAAAAAATAACATAATATGTTAAGAGCCATTTCAACACCATGTCATTTATATCCGAAACACATGGATTCTGTTTTTTTAAGTCATTCACTACTGAGAGTCTCAATAAGCAAAATATGTATTTAATTTTGTGAGAAATTACCTCCGAAGAATTCGGAAGGGTCACAACTCCAAGTTGTAGATTTTGAAACATTATTACGATGCTGAACGTTCCGTAATCGATAATGTGCAAAGTAAACCCTTTACGTTTATTCTTGGTTCACCTGGAAAGATATTCCTTTAATTTGGACTGAACCGATTTCTTAGATACCTCGTAGCATTCCATTGTTTCGAATTTGACAGTACTATAGACCTGTAAAGTAACTAATGCCACTCATTTAAATATTTTTTACCCTATATTGCCGTGACATAAGCAGGATAATAAGAACAACAGTTACTTAAATTATAAGTTGTGAAAAAAAAACAGATAACCGAACCTGATTCTGTGAGAGATGTGCTAGACCGTTCGCAGCTGTTGCTGTGCACTTGACCCGAGTGATGCCAGGTCTGCAGGTCTGTGATCAAGCCCTCCCCAGCACTCGTGATTTTTATCACCCCTCCGTCCCTCCCCTCTTGCTCAAACACTGTGCCCTCGTACCCTCCTGACGGCATGTCTTTAGCAGGCATATTTTCGGACCTCCGATAAAATGACCGTTCACCTTCAAGGGAACATCAAAGGATACCAGCAGCGAACGCGCTTCTGGAGAAGGGAAGGGCTTCGCGAACAACGCTATCACATCCACCCACTCTGTCCTGCAGCATATTGGAAGCTGTTCATCGGTGTTGCAAGTGACATTTTAGTATGCACTACATTCAGCCTTTGTGCCACCAGTAGCATAAGATTTCAGCGGTATCAAACGATCTATGGACTATGGAGCATCGATAAAGAACTAACAGTATAATACGAGTGTTTTAGTACTGAGTCAGACCACTTATTCTTTCTTCTTCTTCAAAGCGTTTTCTCACTTTTAACTCAATAATTCAGAATAATCTGTTTACCAGGCGGCTTTTCGCCTTGACTGTCACTGGTGGAGGAAAGGATGTAAGGGAGAGAGAAACAGACAGAGAGAAGATAAAGTGTGTGAAATGGTCTGTTTAAGGGTAAATGTTGTTTGGGAAAGAAAGTGAATCTAGATTTAGAATGCGGTACCTCACAAACGTTTAGAAGCTTATGTAGGAAAATTGGGTCACAAGGTTGTTATGGAACAACAAATCAATGTGTTACAGATCGTTATATACTGTAACATCTTGATAACGTCAGCATAATATTAGGGAAATTTTTTCTTTTTGAGTTTGACTGTGGTAAATAACAGAAGTGAAGCTTCTATTTCGACCCAGCATACTGTAGCATGCTACAACAGCAACGAAAACTTACTTGTAGTTCAGAATGTCAACATAATTTAGATCAGAGTGACTTTAATCTACTATAGTTTTAGGTAGGGTATATTTTTAGCAGTTTTAAGATTATAATGTACAAACACTAAAGTAGTATGCGTTTAAAGTTTAATAGAAAAGCCTGACATTCAGAAACTTGAAGGTTGTTGCATTATAAACCACACTTATATAATGAC
The DNA here is from genome assembly GCA_031002005.1 of Vandiemenella viatica. NCBI lineage: Eukaryota > Metazoa > Arthropoda > Insecta > Orthoptera > Morabidae > Vandiemenella > Vandiemenella viatica. The sequence continues at coordinate 197,220,026 of CM061920.1, forward strand.
TTCAATAATACCCTTTAAAACAATAATGGGATAGATGCTCAAGAAAATTGTGCATTAAAATAAATACTTCATACATAAAATAAGTTTTAATCGACTAAGTTACTTAAATATATTTGAAACAGTTCGTTGAACAAATCGTAGATCCTTAAGCTCTTTTCCTTATGCTTCAGCCTTGACATTCGTTTTGCTATGCCTAAAAATCATAATAACGTTGAATTGGAGTTGGTACTCTTTAAGGACAAATCTACTTTATCTGGACCTCAGAAGTAATAATGACGAATGCTTTTATGTGATGGGATGTCACGTCCGCTGCACTAAATTCCTATCTGCGCTAATCACAGTTACGTCTAAAATAACCACTTTTACGGTTTGCACTTAGCTTGTTCCTATTCTTAATAAAACTATATGCCAGGAGCTAACGTCATAAAACAGAATATTTACATGATTAAAATATAATTTCGTCTTTTTACGTCTTTCCATAAATCACTCAGGTGGAAAAAGTGGATGGAGAAATTGATCGCTTCCTTAACGACTCTACGCTAGGGAGCAATATTCGAAGGCAGCGGAATCGAATCCAAAATGCATGAGACTCGTGCGGCAGAGGATCCGTCTAAGGTTATTTAGAACTCGCTGGTGGGTGTGAACAGCGTGCTGTTTCTCCATGTTGGGGGATTTGTTTTCAGTTAGTAATGTTTACTTTCCTTTGCGGTTTTGTGAATGGCTGTACGGTATTTCTATTTACTTGTTCGTTGATAGCTGGTCTTTACTACTATGCGGCTGCAGCACTTCGTCTCTCTGTAATTTAGACAGAATATGTCCAACGTTGGTTGAAAGCTGTAATGTGAAACACGGTAGATCTTCTGAGCCTTCATATTCATTTGGAAAGACATGCGAATGGCATACGTCCATGGAGTCTTTCCCAATTCTTCCGATAAGCACTCAGCACATTCTGTAGTTTTACAGATTTTCGAGTAGCTTGTTAACATGCCACTTCAGTTATCAATTAAGTTAACATGTGTAATTAACATTACTTTATTACAGTACACCAGTTGTCAAATATGGATAATTTCCTTGGAACGGTTATAACCTAATAAATAATGATGATATTAAATCTCGTATATACTATTACAACATATTACCAGCATGAATAAATAAAAAATAAAGATATATTTCTTAGGCGTGTGAGTAATGATGAGAGAAATATAATGGTGATGTCAGTTAGAGTTTAAAATTACTGCGTTATTTAGAGTTTAAGTCAAAGTGCATGTCAGATACTACTACAGAGAACACAGGAATGATCGTATGATCTGGGATGCCAATTTGCAACCCCCTTCTCTGAGGTTGAGGTAAATGACGGCAATTTTAATTACCGGAAACAAAGTGAAGAGTGTGCGGGTTTTAATATAACCACAGTGAAGCTCTATGTTATCTACAGCAGTCATGCTCAAATTCCTTACTTCGGCTGTTCAATTAAAGAACGAAGAGGTCTAGACTAACGATTTTTTTGTATCCGTGTTGAAACATATAGATACAGCAATAAAAATATTGGACGGACTATCTTACAAAAGTTCCTGGGAGAAAGTAATTCAATGCTTTACTTATTTCTCAAAATATCTAAATTGACAACTTAAATGTGGTCGTAAAAATCCGCTTAACATTAATGGTACGGCAACTATCCGTTTTAAGACAACTTTTCGGAGAGATCCATAGTTTTAGATGATGATGCCCATCAATTTTACCTCCATAAACATTAATATATTTTGTTAAGAGAAGTGCTTTTATTCACAAGTTAAGAGTGTGTGTACCACGTCTGATTCAGTTAAGCATAGCGTGGAGAGCATGGCATTAATGGTATGGCGCTGCAAGTACATTAAAATCAAGTGATCACGCGTGAAGTATTTTTATTGTTTTAAGCTTAAGGCTTGTTTACAGCATGACCATAGTTTTTTTTAAAGAAAAAAAGCCAATGAAATATCCGGTAAAAACCTAAAATATTCACACTTCAGCAATGTAACATTTAAGAGAATATACTCGAAGACCTTGATGTAAGACACCAGTAAAGAAATAGAAAAAGAAGACTCAAGCGAAAATAATAAACAATTGAAATGAAAGAATATTTGTAACTTCTATACGAAATTAACGCGGGCTATATGGAGTCCTTATTGTAAATAAATAAAAAATGCACTCCGTTAATTTGAATTTCTGCTAAACAGGAGCAGACTGTTATAATAGTAAACACTGTTTTTTTCCTTCCAAGGAAAATGTGTATCTCGCAAATAAAAAAAGGCTAAATAACTAGGGACCTGACACGTACGGTTGCTGTATATTTCACGCAGAGAGCGTGAGCGCCCTGTGAATAGGTTGTGCGGTATCGAGCGCGTGCGTTTTAGGGAGCGGTCGTGAAATACGCTGGGTCGTGGTGGCTGCAGGCCAGCCAGTTACTGCTGATTAAAATCCCGCTCGGGGACGGTTTGTTTTGCGGCCTGCGCGTTCCGCCCGCCGACCAGCCTGATTGTGTTCTGCCGCTGCGGCGCCAGAGGTGTCAACCAACCACCTGACCAGTCGGTACAGTCACCCACACACGACTGTCGTATGAGGTACTTTTGAGTCTCCACAACCCACCGTTTTGGTTGCTTTCGTTTAAGCACTGCCGTGCCATACTCGAGGACGTACAGACAACCAGACGACCAGACAAGTTTCAAATCTCGAGTGCATGCTACAGACAAGCCAGCTACATTGAGTCAGGTCATTGCATTACTCTCACGGTGCCCGGCTTCTGATACTGGGCTGGCTAGGACAAGTACCTGTGGTGGACGTTTTCACCATTCGTGACATGATGTGTAGGGTAGGAGACTTCTAATCACTAAAATATAGAGTTTGATCTGTAGTTCGTATGGAAAGAGGTGGTGCCTTTCGGAAGAGTAGACCTGCATAGAACTGTACCTGATTTTACTCTTTATCGTCCTATATCTCTCATTCGCAATAATACCAAGTCACGTGGCTGAACAGATATCCTTCGGGAAAATGAGGTTTCGATTTCCGATGATGCCTTCCATATATCAGCTTTCCAAGGTTTTCCTACATGTCACGATGATTGTTTCAAAAGGCCATGGCTGAACTTTTTCTCATTCACCTCACCCCTCCAACGCTCTTCCAGTGGCATGACCCCCACGTAGACTAGCAGCAAGGCCATAACAAACAAAACAAAACAGAAATAATAAGCTATATTGAACACTCGACCTAAAACACACACATAATACAGTAAAACATACGAGGATATAGCAGTGACGCGAACTTTAACACACTAGGAAGTGCAATGGGAAGTCACCACAGATCACGTCCTTCGACATAACACAGACATCTCAAGGAATTCGACAGTATTTTGCTCTGGAGAAGTAACACTTTCCATAGGAACAGCCTAGGGCTGTTATTATACGATGTTCTTTCCAATCTTTCGTAAATCTTGATTGCGATTTTTACACGGTTTACCATTACTTCCTAAATAATAGGACTCTGCATTTACTTCGCCTATCATATTTCATCCTGTTTTTATATTTAATCTATTGCTATTCAGATATCACGTAATTACTGTGCGCTTACTACGAATCTGTTGAAGAAATACAAATTACTCGTACGACCGACAGTAAAAGATGTCTTGAATAATATTCTTGGTTTATTCATATATTTTCCTTGGTGTTAATAGTCCGAACCACAAAAGGCTCCCATTGTATTTTACGTATTGAAAAGAAACTTTCGCAGAGTTCCAGATGGCTGTAAATATTCCATGCTTGGCCGAGAACGATCCAACGAACTTCTGTTTTCAGTGCTGGCGTCTTAATACTGAAATATCAGATATCTTTACTGATAAGTAAATAAACAATACATGACCTTTGACACAAGTTACTCCCATGATCATCGAACCAAGCGATTAGTCTGAACTGAATGTTGGTTCTCTCATTATGCCAGCTTATAGCGGACCGCCGCGCAGGACAGACCACGTCACATGAAAACGTTTCGATTGGCATACTGTATGTCATGTACTAGCGAAGTAAACTTGTTTAGTGGAAGTTTTTACTGTGATTTCTTTGTATGGTAACTATAAATAGGCCAACAAGCGGCTGTTTCGTGATAAAGTCCGATACTACTACCAAGATATATTTTATTTTATTGCGTTTTGTGGCGTTTTCTCAAAAGTCTCTGTGACCGAAACTAGAACAGAATAGTTCGAGGTCAGCGTCGGTGCTACCCCACCGCAGCGCTCCCTCTCCCCAGATATCTCAGCCACCTGCTGTTACTCCTCCGTCCTTTTTCCTTCCACTGTCAACACAGTGTGATTTGTTTCTTTTAAACTTTAAAAGTCCATAACAACCCGGAAGTCAGGCTTAAGAACCGTTATTTCCGGTACTAAAATGGGGCCAACTGGTTTACGGCAGAGTCTTCCAGTGTGACGATCCTTTTATGTGGGGAATTAATGTTTCTCTTTGAAACATCAAAGAATGAGGGAACATAGCGTCACTCTGGGCGTTTAATAATGTGAGATTGTAAGTTATTAAACTTGGTATATAATATTTTCAAGTAATAACTTTCTATGTAAACGGATGATAAAAGAACACGAAGAATTGTAAATCTATTTTTACAGTACTATTTACTAATGTCTCTAAGGCACCGGGCGGCAAAGCGACGTTCGAAAGTCCAGCAATCTCAGGTTTTTGCCCCAGCTCGGAAAATTCGTAGATCCGTTACTGTTATAACATAGGTATTATTGAGACAAACTAACATATAACAAAGGACCAGCTGGATCCTCGCTTCAAATAAAATTATGAGCGATCCCATTATACCATGGATTTACAGGATCTGGAGCGCCATTTTTTACAGTTGTGCCATAGGTTACATTATTACCGAGCAAGGTGGGTAAACTGTAGTGCTCGTGTCTGGTGTTGAGGAGAACGTGGGTTCGTAACCTGTTTTCCATGGTGTACCGAAATAGCTCTAGGCGAATGATGGGTTGGTACCGGCAACAGTCGATGGACGAATTACTACCTGTACATTGCCCCCAGTTTTTTCCTTCCTCAAATAATCTCGAAGAGACATAAAGCAATAAAAAAGATTACGTTGGACACCTCTACTACTTTAAGTCAAACTGACGCATCACTTACCGACACCGAGCGGGGCGGTGTAACGGTTAGCGTTCTCGCCTCGCATTCGGGAGGACGGCGGTTCGAATCCCCGTCCGGGCATCCATATTTGGGTTTTCCATGGTTTCCCCAAATCACTCCAGGCAAATGCCGGGATGCTTCCTTCAAAAGGCCATGGCCGAATTCCTTCCCATTCCTTGCCCCGATCCTTGCCCCCCATCCTTTCCCGTCTCTAAAGACCTCGATGTTAAAAAGAGACGTAAAGCAGTTACAAAAAAAAAAAAAAAAAAAAAAAAAAAACTTATCGACGCTACCGGTGGCGTAACAGGCTATTAAAAGTATTCGTAAATTGCGCGAATAAACTGCTCATTTAGCTTGATACTGTTTCCCGGTTGGTATTATTATTGCAAAGTTTCATTTTACTTCGACATCTCCTAGGTTTGTCGATTTATATCACAATAATCGTATGAAGACGTGTTCCATACGAGTATTGATGAGTCAAATAACTTCACAGAGTTGAACATATGTTGTCACCTTCAAAGTAAGCTCATTAATTCAACAAAATAAGAGTCTGAAATAACAAGCTATGCAATAAATCCTTTTTGCACGATATTAAGTAAAAACCCGTGGCGTGTAAATATGGAAAGAAATTTACTGTAACCAACATGTGTTAATTCCCATCAAAAAGGCACCGGAGATGACTCGAATGAAAAGACGAAACGTGAATGCCGATAAAAAGTATTTTATTTAGTTGTAAAATGGAGAAACGATAGTAAAATAGTTAATATTAGCAACGAATAAAGAAAAAGATCTAATACATAGTCATGAGACCACATGGTTATAAGGTCTATGGTACGAAGCATACACTATAAGCTGCTAAGGCGAATGTTAATCAATCTATTTTTTTCCAAACTATAGTTCGCTTAACTTTTTTTGTTACCACATAAATATTTATGCTGACCAACGATACAAAATCGGAACGTACCGTATACAAAGTAAATTAACTAACTTGAGATTTGTTCGGATATACTCTGGTATCTATGTATACATGTATGTATATTAGTTAAGCCTTAGTTTGGCTTGAATTTGTTTTGATACGTTCATGCACTTGTTACAACTAAAGTTTCTAGGCCTAGAGGGGACCTACAGTTTAGCATGGAATCTGAAACGCGGAATCGTTGCAGCAATCTGTGCCAGAGGCGAAGGTTAGGTTAATAGCTAATTAAAATCCCCACTGAGACAAGGATTCGAACCGGGGACCTTTCAGTCTCCCTAACCACTGAGTCAGCAGGCTGCTTTTTAACTACAGTGATGAATTTAAAATGTTAATGTCCTTTCTGCAATTGTGCAGACTATTTCTTTTTTTTTTTTCTTAATTGTTTGAGATGGAAAGCCTCAAGTGTAGTTTACAGTTCAGAGAGCGATGGTATGCTTAATTTAGTCAGTGTAACTTCTATTGCAAAATTACATTTTTTGTTCTTAAATAGGTTGAGCTCAAAGAAGTTTGAATATTATACACTAGAAGGAGCAACAGCGCTAGTGTTCCTTCGCAAATTGAACGATGCGCGCGCCGCCATACTGATGGCAAACTGTTGGTTTGAGTGTGTGGTTCTGTAAAGTTGAGACGTGCCGAAGTGATCGAGTGCTCGTATTTTTTTTTTTATTAGAAGTGTTTGCTACCATGGTTAAGTCTTGCGCTGCATATAACTGCACCAACCGTGCTACAAAAGGCACAAATTTATCGTTTCACAAGTAAGTATGCATTTAAATAAGTTCCGAATCGTCTATCATAACAGGTGGATGTTATGTTCCGACGTGTTGGTAACAGGTTTAATATTTTCGTTCGATACAGGTTTCCGCTCCGAGATAAGAATAAATTGAGTGAGTGGTTAGCTAAAATACGCCGGGACAGTTTTACTCCCACGGAACATAGTTTTATATGTTCTCAACATTTCGAGAAGGAATGTTTCTGGAAAAATGGGAATATAAAGCTTCTGAAACCTTAACAGCATAAAAGTTTCAAATTTTGCAGTGATTTGTTATATGACTGTACGAGGGTTTCGAAGTTCCCGCGATCACTCGCCACTAGCATGGCCGTCTTCAATTCGCTAAGAACTCTGGGATCCTTCAACACGCGATAGGAGGGGCCCGGTTGAGCTATAGTGTTGACTTCGTACATTGAGGGAAACGGGCGGGAAGACGTCTTCTTCAGCTGAACGGTACTGGCAGGAAAGTGTTTTGGCAGAAACGAATCACCTCTGCAGAACTGCGTCTGAGAGAAATCAAATCGATGTTTGGCGCAGCCCCTCAGATTGTCTGTCCCCCGCGCATCTGGCGCACACCAGGGGGCGCGCAAGACGCCGCCGGCGACGGACACGGGGAAAAGGAATCGGCAATGAAGGGTTGCTTGTCCGTCTGCTGCGAGGTGAGATTAGCATAGAGGGAGACCGCGATGCAAATGCGCCTGCCGACAGGGGGGGAGACTCAGCAAAGGGAATGGCGGAGCAGCAGGCGGGGCGATAGCGAGCCGAGTTTATCGCTTCGCAGTCCATCCCTCATCAGCACGGGGGCTCTCCTGCCGACACCTGCCTCGCCTCGCCTCGCCGCGCGGTATACACAACGAGACCGGCCGTGCTGGAGCAGAGCCAATGTCACAACACACCACAGACAGCAGTTTTATTTGGAGGGGGGGGAAGGGTGTAATTTATCCCTAGATTAGCCACACCTTAGAACGTTAACGCACATCAGACAGTGTTTATTTATGTACTAGTGTAAGCTCGTGACCTTTTTTTGCGTATCGTCAAGGGTCTAGAATAGTTCCGGTTTCTAGGATGAAACATTATGACAGGTTGATCTGATGTGACCAAATGTAAACTTGACCAGTGTTTCAGGGCGAATAAAATCTTTTGAGCTTGAAGAACTCAGCAGCATTAATAGAGGTAGGTATTAAACTCTGTTGGCACGAACATATCACTTCACTACTGAAGAAGTTAAGTAGTGCCACCTTTGCAATACGAACACTTTCTCTAACAGCAGATCTAGAATTAACGAAAGAGATGTACTCCTCATATTTTCATTCGGTGATGTCATATGGCATAATTTTTTGGGGAAACTATTCACAAAGTAAAGAAGTTTTCCTAGCACAGAAAAGAGCTATTAGGATGTTGTGTAGGGTAAAACCAAGAACTTCTTGCAGACAACTTTTTAAAAAACTCAATGTTCTTACAATGCTTCTCAGTATATATATTCTCTCATGTGCTTTGTCATAGATCATTTTAACCTGTTTACTTCTAATTCACAGGTACACAATTTCAATACAAGAAATAGAAATAACTTGCACAAAACACAAACATCTCTGTCATTAATACAAAGAGGAGTTAATTATTCTGGTATACATCTGTTTAATAAACTTACCAAGAGATTAAAACAGTTTGCAGATAATGAAGATATATTTAAAGAAAAATTGAGAGATTATCTTATTGGCAACTCCTTCTACTCTATTCAAGTATTTGAACAAATTAATTAATTGTATTCAATATGACTTTTGCAAAATTCAGTTGTAAAAATTTTCTTTATTTGACTTTGGAACGTTTAATTGTTTTTACTATGATTATGATTCATATTGTATGTATGTGTATTAACCATGACAAGTTTCACATCCCAGAGGTCCTTCCTCAGTAGGGATCCATGAAACAAGATTGATAAATAAATAAATAAAACACGAACAGGGATGATACAGCAATCATATAATTGCTTTAATAGAAACTTACTTGTATTTGACCCTTAAAGTTCACTCTGCAAAATTTAAAAAAATTCCTGTTTGCTTCGACAGCGGTTTTTTTTTTCTTTTTCTTTTTTTTTTTTAAAAAAATTGAGATTATAGCAAACACTCATAATGTAATCATTGGTCATAGTATCTGTAAAGGCCAGAGAACTTAAATACACATTCCATATGATTAAACAGTTGAGCAACTCCGAAGAAATTAATTTCCATAATACTCGATTCGGTAACATATTTGGTCTAATGTTCAGTTAAAATAACGTAATAACTCACGTACAGCGAACATGAACAAAAGCCATTAACGAAATGGTTAGTAAAATCCCTAAAAATCAAATAAACCGTAATGCATAATGTGTCAAGCAACAACATAAGTGAAAATTTTAATTAGACTGAAATTTTTCCAAGCCGGAATAACAATTGTCATTCGTGGTTACAGCAGAGACCATGAGTAATATTTTTAAAAAAATTTAAGTTGCTTTCATTTGCAACATGTTACTGAAAAGCAGATCCACTTTTTTTCAGCCGCAAAATTTATTAATATTTTTTTTAAACTATGAAACGCTACGGAAAGCAAACTTAATGAATGTATTATGGCTATTAATTTGGTAGTAGATGCTTAGCTATTAAATTTTGGACATAACTACGAATTTCTTGTAATGGTATCTCTGGTCGCTATTTTGCTAGTGAAGGCTGGCCCATGACGTCATCATTTTGCAGCCAATAGCTATCGAGGTGATTGAATGACCTTACGATATTATAGTAGATATTAGTTGAGGTCAACTAGGACCACGTTAAGCATTCTTGCATTTGGATGCGAGTTTCATTTTCTTTTTGGCCCATTTGTTAAGATTGGGCCCGTTTGCGTTCTTCCGTCCACGGGGTATTGCGTCATCTTTTGGATTGTTTGTCTCGGCTTATCGCTAACTTCTTCCGAAAGAAATCTGTAAAGAATTTTTTAGTCAGTCCGTTTTCTTCCAGTCGTCTGAGGTGACCACAATATCGTGCCCGTGTTTTGCGGATTGTTTCAGTGATTTTCTCTATTTAACTCATGACTCCAAGTACTGTTAAAGATATAAAATGTAATTAATTGTATGTATTTGTAATAACGACCGGGGCTTATGCCACAGAGGTTGCAAGTGTAGTAGAATGTCGACGTTGAAGTTATTAAAGACTGGTTTGTAGTTGAAGTCTGACAAATAAATAAACAGCGTATAGTGGTAAGCGAGATATTCGACCTATCTCGGTGCATTGTACGACTGGAGTGTGACAGGTTCATGTGTTCGGCTTCAAATATTTGAAAACAGTAAGCGAAAATGAAATTAGGCTTAACAATCGTTTAGTTAGTAGTACAAAATGATCTGGAAGTGTGTTGGCGCCAACTGTATTTAGAATAAAGTCAAGAAAAATCCAATCGGATGAAAGGAACGTTTTGAGAGACGCAAGTGAAGCAAGGAAATACATCGTTTTATTTTCGATAAGACTCAATAATAATAATAAATTATTAAATAGTCTTCTAATCGCAGGCTTCTGTAAACTGATTCTAAAGTTTATGTGAAAAAATAAATTAAGAAGAAGAATAATTCATTTTTTTTTCAATACGAGATCGTCATAAGTTCTCTACAGATGTATGAAAAGAATGCACAGTGCCTTATGAGTTGATGAGCAAATTAGTTAATCTTTTGAATAACTTTCATTTTTGTATTCCTTTTATAACAATTTTACTGCTTGTCATTGTTGCGATCATTAGAGCGTGTGCGGGTGGGAGGCAAGGGGCGGAAAGAGTTTAAGTATGGATTTTTGAAGGAACCATCCTGCCATTCACCTGGTGTGATTTTCGGTAACTACAGAAAACTTAAATTAGAAAGGCCACAATGGAGGTCAAACAACCTCAGTCCTTCCACATGCCTGGCGAGAGTGCAAACCATTCGCCAATTCATGAGGCTGCAACATAAAATAAACCTGCAGTTTAAATAGATGTGAGTGGAAAAGTATATTTGAAGTGATCAGTATGTTTCACTTTAGATAACTCTCAATATGTTGAGTTAAATATAGACTCTGAAGAGCTTATTCATATATTAATGACTGGCTAACGTAACGTATTGGTTACTGCAATTCGATATTGCTGCGTATTATTTGCTATTTTCCCGATCTTCTTCCACTATCTTTGTTTTTAATTAAGAAACACGTAACTGGAACATTCAAGAGGTATAACTTAAAAAAACCTGATTATTAAATAAATTTATCTTAGGAATATTTACTTCTTCAAGCAACACTTGTTCGGTAATATAGTGTCAAGTTTGTGAATTAATCGAAATAAACGAGAAATAACAAACGAGGATATAACAAAATAGAAAATGAAAGAAATTTTGTGTACGGATTAAATCGTGAAGATACTGACTTAACTTGATGTAACCGAATAGACGTCGTAACTTATTAGAACCCTATTTAGACTGCAATATAAGATAGTAAATTATTTAATTTTAGGTCTGTTTGATGTGTCTAAAATCATTTCATCATACATCTGTCTATATTAATAAATCAATGTTTTAATTATCCACAGCATGAAAACGGCGAGTACTTCAGTACATTTCTGATAATCATCTGAAATTTCATAGCATGAATTTGCTAGATCAGACATACAAACCTGAAATATACCCGACTTTCACGAATCGTATTTATGGATATAGAACCTCTGCTGATGTCTATAATGTTTCTTAACGCGCTGGGACGAATATTAAGTTACTCATTATATTAGCATGGAAAAATGCATTATCTGTGAATCCGTCGAAGATACGCGTCACAGAGAGGGTCTCCCAGAAGGCAGCGAGAAGAGCAGCAACGGGCTGACGAGTGTGGAACGTAGGAGTAGATTTAATGGAACAAACCGTGTTCCGGAAGGCAGCCCTGAATACGTAATGTCTCCGGCCGGGAAAAGAAAAACAAAGTGTGTGGCAGCAGCAGGGGAAACGCCTGCCGGGCTCTTCTCGGAACAACAAAGGCATCAGCCAGCGTGACGGCGTGATTGCGTCTCCTCACGGGAGAGTCTGCGAATCTCACGCAACCAAGATGACACATATCGCAAACTAACATCATGAACTACGGATATGCGGGATATGAGTAACATGGTAATATAATTGTGTCCAAGTTTGCCAGTGTTTATTTACGTCTTGATGATATTTAAAGCAAGAACTGAAGATATGAGAGGGATTGAGTGTCGTCAATAGTTCATGAATCTTGGAAGTCTTTCCGTCATGTTTGATGGAAGACGGGCTACATAATTATATAATGCTACTCAGCCAGAATGATGTCTCACATAACTGCGAAGAATATTTAGTGTCAAATTTTCTGGATTATATCGGGACCGGAATCAATGTTTCATTTTATTTTTTCTGTAACTTCGGAATGAAGGACAGAACCGTTTTGGAATCACCGAGCCTGGTGGTTGAGCTCTAACGCTTAGGTCTGGCATTCGGAAGAACGTGGGATCAAATCTCTGTCAGGCCATCCAGATTACGGGTTTCCATGGTTTCTCGAAATAACTCCAGGGGAAAGCAGGGATGGTTCCTTGAAAAGGCCATGGTTAAATTCATTCCAGCCCCTATGCCCAATCTTGTCCCACCTCAAATGATCAACAAGAAATAAAAATCGTTATGGCCCATTTGTGTGCCTGTCTTCCTTTCTGTCACAGTTTTATTAATTCTGTACCATTTAATTTAGAAATTTTTAACTGCACACTATTTTAGTTATTAGCAGTCGAAACGCAATTATAGCGTACATATCTGCAATCATTGTTGTTTATTGCGGGATTGAAGTTATTTGGTAATTTTTGTGGGTATGAACTGATAGCTAGCAATACGCGGAATCTACAAATATTTGGTATATATATTTTTTTCACAGTATATTAATGTTTTATGAAATGTCATAGAAAGATCAACTTTTCCCTACAGTTAAAAAGCTATTGATCGAATTTTTTTTATTTACCAAAAGCTTATAGGAAAGCGCTGTGTTTTGCGGTTTATAAGTATAAAATAAAAAAATCGATAATTTGAGCAAATTAGATACTTCAGTAATAGTAGTTTTGACCAAAAATCATATATGTCAATGTATGGAGAATTTCAAGTCATTCCAAACTTAAATAATAAGTCAATTTTTTTACTGAGACCCAGCTGACATTTTTACTGTGTTGGGTTTGTAAATAACGTTTGAAAGACAATGTCAAATAAAGAACAATAAGCCCTATTTAAAAATCAATTCTTGAAATTTATGCTATTTATATATTTTTTAAAGTTTTACAAAATATTTTTAGCGAATTTAACTTAATGCACAATCTGGGTACAGGAAAGTTGACAGGAGTTCCTTTTCAAGAATTATTCCACGGTATGCTGTGTCCCGTTGACTGATATTGTGAACACATCACTGAGTAGTCTGGCCCTTGTCACGGGGATAGCAGAGTCGATTTCCGGTGATGTAAGAAATTTTGATCTCTCAGTACAACAAAGTAGTAGGGATGGTGGTGTTCTGGTACTAGTAATCATACCGTGGCAAGGTACCTGTGCTGAATCGCGAATCTACACTGCGTTTGAAATGGTGGCTTACGCACTGTGATGGAGATGCGTCCTTTGGATGGGCGACCCCTAGTGCCCTTTGGAAGAGTAGGCTTGAAAGATCTGCTACCGATTTTACTTTCTCTCATCATCAACTCTCGCGGACAACACTATAAACATGACACCATTTCGTCACTCACAAACAACACTAAATATACTGTAAAAGCTAACCTAAAACGTTAACAGTTTCCTAGGAGGTTGTAGTTTAGGTTTAAAAAACTCTATACTCACTGACTACACCTAGGAAACCGGGTATTGTGCAGAACTTCATTATTATGTTTTGTTGAGTTAAATTAAAATTATAGAATTTCGGAACAAATTCTTTTGTTTTGTAGGTAATAATAAACACCCATTTTTTTCAAATTTCATGTTTCATTGTTAGCTTAGAATATCCACTGTGCGGTCTGGCTGAGAACGTAAGACAGCAATATCTTACAGTATAACCGTGACTAAAGCTTAATACTGCACAATACATGTTCGGTTTTTTATCGTTTGCACTGGAAACTTGCGAATATTACCGCTGATAGCTTTTCCACAGACAGAAATAGCAGCTTTGACCTTTTAAGTTCACCCAGCTTTTGTTATGCCTCATTGGAAATGAAAATATTACTAACCAGAAATAAATTACATAAATCGCTGAGTTTGCGGATGAAACATAACAAAATCCAATTAGCTTATGCAGATTACACGATTATTCTCTAAAAGTACATTGCATAAATGTAGGGCGCCATATGTTGCGTTAGACTAAATGGAACGAAATCTAACGGACTATACTCATCAGATACAGGTTATTAAATACGATAATAATTAAAATACTATTTAATAAACATTGGTGGCAAAGGTATCAAATAAATAAATTAAATTTCTCATGGAATTTAGTGAAAACGACAATCTGTTCGAGACAGTAATTGCATATTATGTTAAACAAAAAATGTCAATTATGGCCCCAGTCTCACTATTAAAAAAATTTACTGTATGATTACACAAACAGCAGCGCACACGTATAAGAAAGAGAAAACGATTAATGCACAATAGCGCTGAAAACAGTAAATACAGTCTTCGATGTATCGATTAAGGAATTGCTGCAATCTTGAATTCTAAACTTTGACCATATGCAATAATGCTACACTACGCTCACGTAGAAAAATACAGTAAATTTACAAGGGTAATCTGATAAAAACACAGAATTTGTTTAAATCTGCAATGTGTCATATTTTTCTTGTCGTTATTTATATATTGATTAGCAAAATAAAATATTGAATAAAATGCAGTGCGTCCTCTTACGTTAACAGTAAAACGAACAAGTGTATGCTGTTTGTTTTCTAATTTTATATGATTGAATTAAGTATTCGTGGAACTCTGGTAATTATTAATTATAGTCTTATTGCTACATTTATGGTGATTTTATTTAAAAACAAACAAAATTAAATTAAATCTTGGTGTCAAAATAATTTTTGTCATCTTATTATTAAACGTTGTATTTATCTCCCATTCTATTCAGATTTATAGAAAATCATCGAATCATGAATTATCCGCATCCGTGGACGAGTCATTGTTTGAGGCATACTTCATTACATTTACGTCATGTTTAAAAGATTCCCCAGGACCTACAGTCAGTATTTCTGGCACGTTTGCAACAATAACGCTTGTTCGTTCTCTGCTAGGACACATAGGAGCCTAGGAGCCTAATTACTTGCACTCGTCCTCGGAACGTCCTGGCATCTGCCTCCATTGCTGTTCAGACTTCTGTTCTACCGATTGTTTCAGCAAAAGGTTTAGGTTTTCGAATTCAGTTCAGTTTCGAGTTTTACATCAGAGCATTATTTTGTGGAGAACGCAATACTCGACTCCAGGAACTGAGAACTTTACATCTCATTAGTAATTGTTGCATCTGTAACGTGTCTCCCGCACAGCACGCTCTTTACGTCCAAACAGTTGTAAACCCTCTATTAATACTTTCGTCCTTACACACAAAACCCACTTCACCACTTATCCGTGTACCATCAAGCACTGTCCCTCCAACTCGTATAGTCTCTACTAGCTATCTGTTTCTACTGGCTCATAATCCACCAAGTACTGCAGGGCACTAACCTTCTCACAACGCAAGGCGTCCAAAGTCCCGAGACCTAAATGGACAGAGAAAGCAACTTGCACCTGACTGTAGGAGTCAAGTCCAGCTCGATTCCTCACAGTTGTAACTATTCGCTTGTAAATTATGCAATTATCTGACTAATTTCTGAAAACGGAGTTACAGCCGATTCTTAATGTCTATAAATCTACGATCTACGGAAGTGTCACTTGTTTTGTATATACAGGGTGATTCACGAAGATATGGAAATATTTTAATATGTTATTCTACAAGTAAAACTAAAGAAAAAGATTTATATAAACATAGGTCCGCAAATGTTTAGTTACAGAGTTACGGTTAATAAAAGATTTTGCCTGAAATTTAGCAACCTCGCTAATATGAAGCCATCACAAAAACTGTATGAGGTTACATTAAAGCACGATTTTTATTCGTTTTGTTGTTATTGATCTGGTGAATGTAATAAAACAAGTCCCAGATGTGTACCTGCAGTAGTTTTCTAGAAATTCTAGAGAAGCAAAGAAATAATTATGAAAAATTTGTAATTTATTAACTACTTGGAACAATTTTTTTTTTAATTCCAGACTATTGCACAAGTTTTTAACAGAAGTTGTAGAGAATTTAATTTTGAAAAATGATGGTATTAATCTCTGAAATTTCTGGAAATCCCTTGAAAATTTTGTGTTTCTAGTATTAAAAAAGTAGCAAGCAATTATTCTCATACAGCTCCAAAGGAAAGTGAATTGACGTTATTTAAACTGAAATAAAGTATTTATAAATCAAATGCTCGAACGACTACTAAGGTTTAAAGTAAATTTATAAGGCAGGACTAGAATAAAAATTTTATAACGGATTTAGTTTCAAAAGATGGTAACCATCAAATGTCTCATTGAAATGCTGTAGAATATTGAAACCGGTATCCACTAAAACCTGGAGGTCACAGTGCCACAGCGTGAACAAGTGGTTGGTTGCAGGATCTGTGGTGGTGGAGGAAACTGCTGTGGGGGAAAGCGCAGCAATAGTTCAGGCACAATCTCGCCGTGAGGGACCGAGATTCAAGGCTCCCCTTTTTTTATTCAGGCGGCTGATAATAGAGAATTAATGTTGTTAGTGCGTGTGCCACTGTGAAATATACCAGGGTGTGCCAGCCCTTACACAAGACTGCCAACCGAGCTGCTCGGGGCGCAGCAGGCTGTTTATCTCTGGAGGGACGACGCCACTTCTGGGCGGTGCGCCGTCCTTAACGGAGAAGAAAAATAAGCTATTGATCTCGCTTGGTAAACACGAAAAGCCGGTGGGGCGGGGCGCCAGTCACAAAGGTGAACGCGTGTGCTGGCTGGTGGAGCCACGGCCCGAGGTGAGGCAATTTCCTGCAGCGCAGCGCCGCACAGGAGAGCGGAGCATCAGATGCTGCTCGGCTGGCTTTCAAGGTGCCCACCGCACGACCTCCAAAACACTTTGCTCTCACAAGGCCGAACTAGTACTGTACTACTTAACTGCCTCAAAACAGAAAATCTATAATTTAATAAGTGCGAAAGTACCTCTGTCTATTTATAATAAACGGATTAAAACTGATGAAACCTGACAAAGAAATTCTATGCATCATTAGCAGGGACAAATGATACTTTTTTGGGGATAAATAAGATCATTTTTAGTGAAATTTTGAAAACTAACCGAACGACAATAGAAAGACGGATAGTGTGTGTGTGTCAGTCTCTGTAATGTTATATCAAGGTTTCAGATCTTAGAGAAATATACATGAAAATATTACCTTAAAAACGGGTAAATATGACCTTAAAAGAAAAATATGAACAAAATATAAATTTACCATCCATCCATCCATCAAGACATTTATTTTATCTAATAGTGTCGCTTTCATATAGACAGATTAATTTAATTTCGTGGACTCACTGCAACATTGGAAAATTAATCACTTTGTTGGAGTCATTTTGATTTCACAAAGTTTAGAGAAAATTACTCTTCTTCAAATTCGTTTACGTAACTCCGTAGCTTTGTTTTCGGCATGGTGGTACTCACTGATCCACTGCAGATGTAACAGTAACTGAGGATATTTTCAGAAGTCTTGGCGACAGTGTGATATTTATTGACGCACATAGACACACTCATGCTGCTGTTGCTGCATTGAACGTTAACATTTAGAGAGTGACAGTAATGAATAACTTTAATTCTTGACCAGTGAATTCTGATTACAGTGACAATTAGTTTTGTTTTCTCCTCCAGTGCACAATAGGAGTACAGAAATGTGAATAATTATCTTAATTTCCTCTCACTTATAACTTCTAGTGGATTCCTGGTATTATTAAAAAATTATACATTTTTGCTCAAAATATGCCCATAAGACCCATATAATCCTAATATGACCAAAACTAGGAAAATTGCCTGAATATGCATTTACATGCTATATAAAACATGTTTAAATGTGGTTAGAAACGTGTAATTAGTGTTTAATACAACATTACAGTTCAAAAAGAAGGAAGGGAAAGCGTATGACTTGCCATAAAGATCCGAACCCTAGTTATATTGGTTACTGAGGCTCTGTTTCTCTCTCAGTCAGTTTATAGGACACTTTATCGTAACGTACAGCACTCTGTATTCAACTCTAGCAACAAAATTCTAAGTCCACGCATACGAAGCCGTGGGTAACAGTTGGTATCCCCGTATGATCTATGAGCTATAAAGTTTTTTCGCTGATAAAATATTGTGAACTGGTCATATTTCAATAGATTTTCGGATTCTCTTACATCTGTGGATTAAAACATTTAATTTTTTCCATGACAATACGTATTCTAAAAAAAAAAAAATCACAATTTGCGACTTCTTCAACAGCCATTGTAAAAACTGAAATAAGAATCGAATAATGTTTACCGCAACTGCTTATAAGCACTTAAAAAGGTTACTAACTATCTAGTGAAACTAGTTTTGAATTGATTTTGCGTAAATGAGGATAAGATTACATATAGTTTCTAACTAACTAGGTTCTCGAATTATTTGCATTTTGTTTCATTTATCAGGTGTAAAATAATTTTGAAATGAAACTTCTTTGGACACGGTTGCTGCTCATGCGCAGAACGTTGCGGTGCATGCGCCCTTGGAGATTCTGTGACGAAGCAGCTACGATACTGCCCGCAGTCATTTAAATTCATGTTAAATAGTGATTATTCGCTACATCGTTTTGTGTTCACATTACGCGTTACATTTTCTTTGTATGTATGTATAAGTGTGATTATGTGTATTTAATGAACACTAAAAAGTGTTAAAGCTTAATTTTCTTTAATACTCACCGAAAACCACGTGACGTTGTCAGACTGTATATTAAGTGTGAAGGAGTCGCCATTATTGCATACTGATTCACACTGCAGTATTCTTAGTTGCATTTTTGTATATTAGTTGTTTTTTGTTTATGTATCTTTGTTCGATGTAAATGGTTTCATTATATTCTCGGATCATTATTATGGTAAGAAAAGAAACATGGAATCACGTTTATACCGCGAAACAGTGAATGAATTGATACTTGTGCGGTAAAAGCTTTCATTTCCGATCAAAAATGTTAACATTCGCCTTTACAATTGATGAATTACTTATTTTAGCTTATAAAACTACTTTAGTTATGAGACAAAAATCTGCACTCAACGTTACTTTCGATGGGCAAAAGTTCTTATGATACCCCCATTTATTTTTGTTTAAGTAGAGGTTTTAGAACTGCATTTTGTATTTGTAAATATTATCAGTTTCTGATTCTTCCAAAATGTGTGAGCAGTGGTTGATAATTGTATGCTTTCCCCGTGTGGGGACATGCTGCTAATTGCTACGTGGCCAGGCTGTTTAGAGATATTCACCAAGACAATGGAAGAAGTAGGATTGTGATACTTAAGAAACATGCGAAGTTGTTAGAATATTAAATTTTTACCTGAGTTAGAAAATTTTATTATATTAGTTATTTGAGACCTAATAATAGTAACGATAGATAAAAAGCAGTATAATATTTTACAAAAAAGTAGTGTAGGGAACTGGGAGACTTTCTGAAGATGGTGATTCACAAAGGTTATAGTGCCTCTCTTCCATACGAAAAACTATATTGTTGTGCTATTGTCAATCGTTATCTCCCCTTACACCGGTTATTTAGAGCCATAACTTTTTTTTCTTACATATGAAAAATGTACATTCCTACTCCAATTAGCTAAGATGACTGCCGGGAAAACACCACTTGTAGGAATTGCTATTTAGTGTGCCCTGATTAGGCTGGTAATTGAGTACGCTTGCTCCGCGTGGGAGTATGATGCTAATTGCTACGTGGGAGGTTGTAAGGGCAACAGAATAGAGCACTAAAGCGGGCACTACATCCGCCAAACCGTTTCACGATGAGCCAGAAACAGGGAGTTTCATTGAAAGATTCAGGCAACATACCTATATATTCTATAACGCAGCACATCACTCTACCAACCTACTGGTCAGCAGATTGGTCTGATACAAAACAGGCGCTGACAGATATTAATGAGCTGACATTGTAGATTAAATCTAAGGACTTGCAAAGTTTATGAACCTAATTATCAGCATTGTATTAAGATATCTGCAAGCTGAAGCAGGAAAGAAAAATTCATTCGAAAGTATGCATTTAGTTTCAACTTCTCACACTTTTAATATTGCACATAAACCGTCTTTCCTTTTAATACTGGTCCTCCGTATACTTGGCAGAGAGAGTTTTGCATCAAGTCTTTGAACTATATTATGATTTATTGTAATTTTTCCCCTTAATGCGTTTCTAATAGGCTTAACAACTTCTAAATTAAAGTAAAAAGTTAGTATTCAAATCTTCTTGTTTCCTACAATGCCCAATACCAATATTTGCATTTTCCAGTAGATTCTCTCATACCACAACAGATTACAAAGATGATGAATGTTTTGTAGAGTGCTTAGAAGAATCTGTGGAAAAATGTTATTTCCATTTTTCTTTCGGAACTATCATGCTTTCTGCAATGACGTTTTTTGAAATATTAAATTGTTTTTAACGCTGTAAACATCAGCGGAAACAAGAAAAATTATGGTACTGGCCTATCTGTAGGGTGGGAAAGAAGCTGTCTTGCGATATTTATTGATCGAATTGCAGGAATGTTGCACAAAACGAATTTACTGTCGTAGAGATATTTTGCAATGCGTGACTTCTTGAAGTGACGAGAGTTTGTTAAGAACACCATTTTGTTTAGAGTAGAATTTAAACACAAAATATAATTGTATAAGGTAAGATCATACGGACATCAATCGATAATTTACTTGAATAACCGACACTGATGTCTTTGTTCCCGCTTATACATCACCACTTGTTTGTTGTTAATCACTTTGTGCACAGAGGATCACATTTGAGTTTTTATTCGTACCTAAAAATTGTATTATGGTCATTGATACTCACGAATTAAAAATTTCTGTAGCAAACCTACATGTTTCTATAAGCATTCTTAAAATCTTAATGGGAGCTTTGCATAGGAAAATCTAGAGATCTTATTTTTAACGGATTTCTCGGTAAACTAGAATTTTATTTCGAATGTAGATCAAAGCATACGTTATTTGTGTTAATGGCGATGCTATCTAAAATGATGAAAACCGCTTCGAACTAATTGAAATGCTGTCAGCTCACCAAGTGTACCGCTGAACAGTTCAAGAAATTTCGATACTCTATCCATCACAGGATGGAGCAATAAGAGATATGTGGAAAACCATTGGTACCATTCATTGCTTTGATTAAATAATGACAGTGAAAACCAGGAAAACTACAACAGTTTTTAAGTCTACGTGGGATGAACGATATGTATTTGAAAGAGGGAGAGAGAACGAAAAGCTCATATTAGGGCATTGTTGGTTCTTCGTCGTAGGAAGGCCGTGAAAGGTGATTGACGGCATGCAATGTTGCACTTAAAACGCAAACGCATTTTAACTCGTTCCTGTTCTATTTTGGAGAAAGCAAGTAAGGCAGTTCGGTGCTTTCTGTATTTTTTGTAGTACGTCGTTGAAGTAAACAGCAGGAAGGTGGCTGCAACTCGATGACGAGAAAGGAAAAATTTGTCAATAATTCGACTATGACAGTGTGTAATTAAGATTTGGAAGTTGATATCATGAAACATGAATAGTATTTTTCTTTAAGTAATAATTCAGTATTACTTTTCAAACGGCAGATTTAGATCGATTAATTCACTCATTAAATGCAAAATAGTAAATCTCGGAAACACTGGTTAAGATGGAGAGGCAATCAGTAGTTATCCTGCAGATAAGAATATATGCATTAATCAGCAAATTATTCAAAGATGGATAAGGTTGTAACTAAATTTCAAATTTTGATAAAAAAAACTATTTCTTCACAGAAGCCCTCCCTCCTCCTCGACCCAAACATAATAATCAAACTGTTAGTTCATTGAATCTCATCAAAAAGTAAGAATTACAATCAAATAATCAATATATTAGAAGTGTGCGCGTTCTCTAACATCATTTCGCATGTTGTAGTAGAATATTTTAGACGTTTCTTTTGCGTTAAGTTTTTTACAACTGGTCGTCTTCATTAGAACCAGATGAGAATTGTGGATAAAGAAGGAAACGGTTATGGGATTTCAAAGGAAAAATTCCAGCATTTGCCTGTGTTGATACCGGAAACCATGCAAAATCTAAAACAATATGGCCACATTGATGTTTGAATTCGCGTTCCTCCTGAATGCAATGCCTGAGCGTTAACCGCTCACCGAACACTTTTCAGTAAATTGTTTGTCGTTGAATCCAAAATTAAAAATAAAATTTTCTTCGAGAGATCACGATTTGCGTTTGAACTCGCGTTTAGTGAAGCGTATGGGGAACCTCGGATTGTCAGCTGGTGTCTATCTTGTTTCCCATATTTCCATGAAACGTGTTTTAGTTTTGCTACAAAGAGAATTGTACCAGCGCGAAATTACAGTAAAACACGCAATACAGTAATTGCTTTTGTCTATAGAGGTTGTAAAGAAATGTACAGTGTTGCCACGTTAATCAAATTTTGTCTCCATTATACTAATTGACTGCGATTTCTTGGCCTCAATTGATTGAAGTTAGAGGTCTTCAACGTATTGATATTTACTTGAATGATCAAAGAAATTGATGCTAAAATTTGTGCGTACTGTTAGATTATCCTGCGCAAATCTCATTACCTCGGTCACCTTCAACTTAAATGAGAAAGTTTTATATCTTTTAAACTTTCATAATTGGAGGGTATTCAAACTTCAGTTATATCAGTGACTAGTCATGCCCGCTAATACATCCACGTACCGCATGTCACTGATAAAGTACGAAAGAAAGGTTGGATGCGTAAAATAAAGCGAAGTATCAGCCCTATTTTTGTCTCTATCTTGCATATGCTGCAATCCTTCATAATTTAGGTTATGTATAAATATTATAAACGCGTTTTTTCAATTATTTATTTTTACGAACGATTGAAACGACGATTATTCGGAAGATTTTATAGTTGAAGATGATGTACACTACCGCTACATTTCAGTATTTGGGCATAAGAGAAATATACGTTTGTATGCAAAGGTAAAAGCAACCAGTAAGTCTTTCTTTGCTGCTTAGATCTAATGATCGTTTATATGTAAAGGTAAAAGCAACCATTAAGTCTTTCTTTGCTGCTTAGATCTAATGATCGTTTATATGTAAAGGTAAAAGCAACCATTAAGTCTTTCTTTGCTGCTCAGATCTAATGATCAGTACTTAGGGTATGTGGATTTTTAGACTTTATCTTGAGCAGCTGTGCAATCCATCTGTATAAAAAATCTGCTGTAAGCCAACCCATAAGTCAGCTATCTACATATATGTAGTATCGTTCAAATGCATTCGTTATGTTTTAGTTGATTTGGAAGCAGACAAGTATGTTCTCTTATCGCCAGGGACTGTGGTTCTAACCGGGATAAAAAAAATATAGGATGGGTTAACCGATAAAATAAGCTGTGGTTTGGTTAAAATATATTCCTTATTTTCTATTTGAAGAGTCATACGCGCATAAAACTTAATAATTTTTTATTTTAACCTCTGACTGACAGTCAACTATGTAACTAACTTCGATAAGAAGTATTGTATTTTCTAACCCATGATAAGCTATCACTGCGCTCAGTTCCATTCAAATCTTTCGATTTGTTTTTGCGTGATGCGCGGACAAAGAAACTGAAATTTCAAAATTTGCTGTTTTGTGAACTGTACGATCTGCAACTACGAAACTAATCTAGATCAAAAGTATCCTTTGCGATAATCGGTAGCATCACTATCTGAATTTTCTTTAAAATCTGATTATCAGTTTTTTATTGATGTGCCAATGAACAGATAAACATACAGACGCGTGGAAGGACGGACAAAAATTTCAAATTTTGTGACTTTAGCCTCTTTATCATCATTGAAGCACATTCAATTGATCTTTTTGAAGTAAATTTCAAGTAGCAACACAAATTTTCTGCAATATTAGTCATGAATAAATTCTGACAGCATAATCTATAATTCTTTCATGTGTATAAATATGATATTTATGTAATATCAGGGTTTAGAATGTTAATAGTAGTGATGGCTGTACTGTAATGCACATGCTGCAGTTGTTTGGGATAACAGTATTTATTTTTTCATGTTACAGATCTACAGGAATCGTAAACACGGTGTCAGAGATCACTGCTGACAACTTTGTAGTCGTTAATATTTTTGAAATCGGTTCTATCTGGCCTACTTATCATAGATCTTAATACTTACATCTAGCACTTTACCGAGCGTGGTGGGTGAGTGGTTAACGCTCTGACCTCACATTCTGGAGAACGCCGATTCGAATCCCCATCCGGGCATCCAGATTTGGGTTTTCCATGTTTTCCCCAAATCACTCCAGACGAATGCCGGGATGCTACCTACTAAAGGCCATGGCCGAATTCCTTTCCGTTCATTGTCTCCAGTCCTATCCCGCCTCTAATGACCTCGTCGACGAGGCGTAAAGTGATAAGTAAAAAAAATCAAGCACTTTGAACAGTAATAGTTTGTACATTCCTTCCCTTTGTACGCCTTGCAGTTGAGTTCGCTGATTTGAGAGTTTATAGTTTGATCAGTTTCGAAAGAGGTCAATCTGTAAGGTGCAATGAACAGTTTACAGCAATGGAAAAGATTATTGACCCTGAAGAATAGAATCTAGGGTCGTTTCTGTCTTTTTTCATGCGCCATAAGACAGTGTAAAGACAAAGGTAAGGTTACAAAGACTCTTGCAGTGAGGTGAGACTCTGTACGCACAGCCAGATCCTGTGTTTCTAACAGACGCGTCCGAAGCAAATGTACGAGCAGGAAGTGGCCAAAGTTTTAAGAGGCTGCGCCGGTTAGGATTGCGGTGGAAATAAATAGGGTCGGAGCGAGCGGGGATTGCCCGCGCACGCCCTCCCGTCTGCGTGGCGGCGGAGTGAAATAGAGGCGGCGCCGCCGATGCGTGGCGCCCCCGTGGGGGGCAGCACAGGGCAGCAGAGGTAATTAAACTGGCGCGCGTTACTTCTGCTCTGTCTGTCTGCCTGTCGGGCAAGCGCGAAGGTATGCCTACTGGGCCCCTCTGTCGGAACATCCACCACAACCCAAAGGGGTGTCGAGGTTCCAGAGGTGATGCGCATCTACCTCATTCCAGACTGTCACTTGCGCCTCTTGTTTGGTGTATGTAATTCACCCAATTAGTCAGTTATCTGGTGCAGCAGACGTTTCGTTTTGGATGCGTATAAAGAAATAAGGTTGCCTTCCTTTAGGCCAAGTTTGGTCTATAATCTGGACGCTAAGAATGACGCGATGTGGATGATCAGTTGTTCAGTTGGAGTCGTACTCTCCACAATGTACCATTTCACATGGTTTTCTCTATACAGCAACACAAATCTGCAAAAGAAGTGTTCCGTCATTTGGATTGTTCACCTGAGATTATGTTCTGTTCCTCAAATTTTAAGTTATTATTGAAAGAAAAGATGAAGGACAATCCTATTAAGATGAAAGTAGACGATGTCAAACCATACATCTCTGTTGTCTTGTGCAGCGTGTTAGAGGAATATGATATCGAAATTAGTGATCTTGGAAGATTCCATATTATGTGGTATAAAAACGACTCCGTGTCTGCCTGACTTTTTCCCCTCGAGGAGCCGTAGAAACACTTGTGAGTAGCCACATACTGACTGAATATGGTGAACATATTTAAAATTTGAATTTTTAACTGAATAAATGTACTTTATCTGTGTCTGATTAAGTGTATAGTTTGAAAACACTACATCCCTCTAAGTTTATAATCCTTTTTTGGCACAAGTCGTTGCTGTTTTCTAGGAGATTTTTCTAAGATGATTTTTTAAACGTTTCCAACAAAAGTTTCAACTGCAGATGAAATACGTCCAGTATCTATCAGATAAGTTTGAAGGTGATAAGATGTTTGGTCTTTGTTTAATTACTATACTCATTTAGTTTCCAGTTTCATTTAACTTATAGCGTACGATTCATACGAATAAATTACCATTCCTCTTCAGTAACTTCTGACTTATGGTATTATTCAAGAATACTTGTGACTATTTTCAAAAGCTGACTTTTGCTTTCAGAGTCCTAAATAATCTTCCTAATATCAACTAAAATGGAATTATTACATTTTTTTTATTAAAACGGCTAAGATCGATTCATTAAAATGGAGCTAGTAATACAATATCCTCTGATGTAGTGAACTAAAAGACAAAATTAGTAATTTTTATTTACTTGCAGGTTAATATTCAAATTTCTTATTTACAACGCTTTTCCTGTAGATCATAACACCAAGAAAGTGCGGTATGAAGTTTCTCACTTTGGTAGAATGCTTTTATTACCATATTATTGCCAGTGGCCATAAAAGAAGTAATAAAATCTGTCCCCGTTCATACCTTACGTACGCTGTTGTTTTTGTCTGGACACATTTAATTGTTTGTCGGTCTTGTGGGCTAATTATAACAAGTTCGTTTAAGTTTAATGTTCTATTTCCGAGATGTTTGCTCAATTTGAGAACAGAGTGCGGCACTCAGTAACATGTCGGACATTAAACCTCAAAGAGGCGGATTGTGCTGCTAATTGGATTTTTGTTACCGTGTGGTTGAAATACCAACCAAGCCCTGTCATCCAAACTGGCATATGTCTATTCATTTATTATTATTTACAACTAACAACTAGAGAGGAAACTGATAAACCACAACGTTTAACCCAATTTCCTAACTTGCTGATGAGAGGAGACAGTTTTGGTAAAAATGTTAAATTTATGATTGTGTAATTCCGTTTATATCTAAGGAGATATCGATTTTTAAACGGTCTAGGTATGCAGAGAAAATTCAACTGAAAATTTTTGTATAGTTCATGTAACATTATATTATTATACCTTCCGTATGATTAAATATAATATCTTCAGTTCTGGATATGATTTTTGGTGGCAAGAATTGGAAGTAACACAAAATTATGAATCATTTTTACTAGCAACGGTGTGATTAGGATGGACATTTGATTAAGTATGATTAAGATTTTAAAATTCCTTTAAATTACTCTTCAGGCAAACCGTCGATTACATTACTCCTGAAATTTTCAGTTTACGAAACTTTTCATAACGGATCTGTATCAGTTTCATTTTCCTCGCATACAGTTATCCAGATATCATACCTGTGTTATTTTACGTTTAATGTCTGCTTCTTTAAATTACAGTACTTTTCACTAGCTTGTTGCCCTTCATATGAAAAAAAAACCAACAAATTCGTGGCTGTAGATTTAATGTCCCGTTTTTCATGTGACTACTCATTTGTTTCGTAATCCGGCTCTCCGCCGACAAACACGCGAGATTATATGTTAAATAACGTGAGCACGGCAACAAAAAGTTTATCCTCAAAGCAGTGTCACCGCGTCCTGGAACGAGCATTTTGACGGCGCACAAACTTTTTTATTTCCGCGTGTGTGGCGGTCCTGCGCAAGACACAAAGGACGACACTCAGATATTATTTCTGGGTGCTGTGCGGTGGCGAGCAACGGCCCAGTTGTTGATTCAGCGCGCTCGCCTCTGGCGCCGGGACAGGGGACCAACGCATCCAGCGTCCCGTGAGGTCTTCAAACAACACTGCTGCCCCTGTCCACCAGAACCACTCTCACAACCTGGTTTACACTCAACAGCGTCATGTGCAACAGGGTAGAAAAATTCGTTTTATAGAATGTTTGCTTTCAGAGGGCTCTGTAGCAAGATCTAATATGCTCGGCATGTGGAAACAACTGATTCCAACGTTCAACCGGTTCCTCGTTAACCACTTTTCGTTACTAAAATAAACGACGCAGTGGATACTCAGAAACTATTTATGCGAAATATATATTCCCGCTGCTTTACCCAAGCGACCTTGGTATGCATAGCAATGGGTTTGCCTATTTTTTGTTTTAACAGCAAAGCATCAACGATTGTCAAATAGTATCTTTGTGACCTTTAACGTAAAATAAATTCCAAAATTTCATTACACGTATTCACGTGTTAAGCTATATTACAGTTGTTTAATTAATATTTAAGAGTATTCCAACTGAAGAAATAAACAACAAAAGTCATGCAGTAAAAAAAAACTAATACTAAGAGAATCCAAATGGGGGAGTGTATATCTGATTGTTGCGTGATCTTTGGTGTATTATCTGGATTCACTGTGATCTGTGGCGCTATCTGTTCTCTAAGAATGAATTACTATTTATTGCTCTATCCCCCGATCACGTAAGGTCATACAATATACCGCAAATTTTAAGCTAAGCACAAAGCTTTCAATCTGTAACAAACCCATCCAATTTGGTTATATAGTTTTTACATGAAACGTGGACAAATGAACAGACATACGCAGACAGCTAACAAATTTATGATAGATTCTTGTTTGAAGCGCAAAGATAAATTGAGATTCGGAAATGATAAGTACCTGCGACTGAAAAATAATTGTTTGTTAATCATGAATTAATACCGTTTATCATTTACTGATGTAAATACTTGAGTGTAATATGTATTCATTGTTACCATAAGAACTTCGCCTTTATAATTTCAGTCTTAATGATCTGGGAACCCACAAAAACAATTTTGCCGTTACTACGAACTAGGAGGTCAAAGAGCCTATTGTTCGCTCAGTACACATGAGACTTTCCGTTGATCGTTTCAAGTAATTAATTATTTCATGAAAAGTAATCCATCTCAGAGCCATCAGAAATTTTAAACACAGGCATTCCTTTATATCATTGTTAGATAAGTCTTGCATACTTTGAACGATCTTTCGATAGTCGAAGATTGCTTGGATAACTTTTTATGTAAGCGGTAGAAAATGACAGGGATGTTTCTCTGATAGTTTTCTTCACGAAAACTTGACGTATAATTTTAGGCATACTCCTATCAAGATAATGTTTCGTCTTCCGCAGCTGTAACTGAATAAACTCCAGACCCAATATAAGCAAACGTTTACGAAGCTACATTGACATATGACCATGCATTATGGGTACTGCAATTATTTTGTCGGCATGTGGACCTTAGTAGATCGGGTGATTGGATCCCACATGTATTAGCTTCGATAAAATATACCTAAACTTGCACTGTTCGTACTGTCTGACAGCAAAATAACATCCTCACAGGTGGAGATGTTAGCAAATGTCAACGATAATTCTAAATTACTGAATATATATACATACTGCTGACATGAAACTGACTTGAAAACGAGTTTTGTATAACTGGCCAGAATATCACTGTTGTAAGTGCAGAAAAGTAAACAAGATATGTCGCAGCAGTTCTGTCCAGCCATATAAAGAAATTAATTCCGAGAGCTGCCTCCTCGTCTCTTTTGGTGCGGAACAGATAACAGTATGAGGCGAGACCCGCATGTAGGTTCAGAATGTCTCTGCTTCAGCGCGGAAACACACACACCCATTCACTTTGTTGAGGATCCTGTGTAAGGAGCGTAGAACAACAACGGCCTTCTGTATGTATACAACGAGTGGGGCTCCTTTCGGGAACCAGGAGGAGCGGGTAAAAACACAGAGGAGGCCTCCCAGGGGGTTGGATGCAGATAAAGACATGCGGGCGGGAGACGCCAGCCAGAGCCACACAATTACTGTCGGAAACAACGAGACGGTGTGTCCCCTGGGACGGAGTGGGTGGTCTTCCGCCAGCAGGTGGCGCGGGCTGCCATTACACGGCGGATTAATAAGGCGCTCTGTGGTGGATGCCGCGTATTAATAACTGCACCTTAAAGGCTCTGTGGTGGGCGGAAAAAAGTGAAGCTAGCTTATTTTGTCAACATATCTACCTTTTTTTAAACATTCCTTAAGTTTTAAATTTTTTTGATATTGTTCCTGTCCCATGTTTCTTTAATGATATTAACTTGATGATATTATCTTCACTTGTCTTCATGGAGGAAAGATTTTATAATATATAATATATATATATATATTATTATCTGCAATGGCACCCTGTCGGATCACGCAAAGCCTTAGCGATTAAGTTTTTCTAAGTTTCCATATAGCTTTCACCGAGCGTGGTTGGTGAACGGTTAACGTTCTGGCCTCGCATTCGGCAGGACGTGGGTTCGAATCCCCGTCCGGGCATCCAGATTTGGGTTTTCATGGTTTCCCAAAATCACTCCAGGCGAAAGCCGGGATGCTTCCTTCAAAAAGTCCATGGCCAAATTCCTTCCTGTTCCTTGTCTCCAGTCCCATCCCGCCTCTAATGACCTTAGCCGTCGACGAGGCGTAAGGCAGTACTCAATATAGCTTTCATTTTTTCTCCGTGGATTCTCTTCCTTTCTTCAGTCCACTTCGTCCCCGGTCTCTTAATGGTTTCATTCTATGGCGGTACTTCCCATTTGTTAATTTTTTCTCTGTATGTTTGTCTGTCTATGATTTCTGATGAGTTTATGTGGGCTTTTACCACGTTTTTTTTTGATCTGCTGGACCCAGGGCATAGTTTTTAGATTTTCTATGTACGTCACAATTTTATGAATCAGTCTTGTTGCTGGGAGTCTGTAGATATGTCCATAAAATCTTAATCTTCGTTTCCTGATGTCTGCCGCGAGGTTTGACAGTGTTTCTGTTGTTTTTTGAGATATAAGTCTTTATCCGCCATCTGTTTTTTCCTGGGCCAAGGATCTTTCTTTTAATTTTGCGTTCTTCTTTCAAAATGCTTTCTAGGTCACCTTTCCTGTGTAGAGTTAATGTTTCGCTGGCGTACAGGGCTTCAGGTTTGATAACTGTGTTGTAATGTCTGACATGTCTGGCTATATATATATACGTATGTGTGTGTGTGTGTGAATCGTGAAAGCTTGAATGAAACATTGATTGCTTTTTTATTCTATTCGTTTAGTAGTTCTTCATTTTTTTTTTTGTTTCGGTATGCGCTTGACTTTTACCCAATTGGTGCGAAAAATTTGACTTTGCCCATACAACTGATCCTTTTTTATGTGCCCCCAGTTTGCTACCTGTCAACGTAATTTTTTAATACCCTAAAAAATAATAGAAATTTCGTGCTGATTTATCTAGCGGTACATTACCTGGTAAGAAAATTTTAATTCTTCAACGCGTAGGATGTTTTTAACGGCAAGTCGAATAAGAAAATAAATTATTTCTCTACAAGCAGAATATAACATTTCATTATCCAGTTATTGATAGGTCTTAGCCGTTGTAATGACTTCTCAACTTTCTTCAACGTCTCTTTAACCTGCCAAATGCTGAAATATTCCTTGAGTTGTCTTGTACCAATATAGCGATGTGAGGGACAGCTGTGACGGAATTATGATACTATTCACACATATGAATAAATGGATCAGTTTAAAATTCATATCAATTAATGTATCTTTACGTTAACATTATATCCGAAAATTTTGTATTTAAAATTTGGAATAAAGATTTTTTTTTTTTTTTTTTTTTTTTTTTTTTTTTTTTTTAATGCAATTTGTTTAGTGAGTTTAATTTGTGTACTTTTTTGTTTCTTTAAAACACATCTGTTGTTTTTTCCTTACAGCCAGATTATTTTTGCAGTTTCTTTTACTAAGTAGGCCTACCATATAATTTAAATCGATTATGTTATATTCAACTTTTTACTATACTGATCTGCAAGAGATCTAGAGAACTATGGGGTCAATTCAGTGGTGCAAAAAGGAAAGAAAATAATTAAGAAGCGACAAGTGTTAAGATATTTGAATTTGACGGTCTGAACAGTTATCTATCAGATATAAAACATGCGCAAAGAAAATATTTTGCAGATATACTGTCCCAAATACGAGAAATTGTATTTCTTACGTAATTAAATGAAACTATGGCTACGTCTGCCTACTAACGGCTCAGTCCGATATATGAGAGTAGGTGTTTTCCCCAGCGCAACCGGAAGTGATTAGAAAGAAACATTCTATGCACTTAATTACGCCCATACAACTGATCCTTTTTTATGTGTCGTAGATGTGGAATCGTTCAGTTATGGATAATTTAATAAAGATTCAATCTTAAATTAAAATCGGCTCTAGACGAGGCCAAATGTTAAACGATGGCGCAGTGTTGGAAAGTGTTTGTTGCCATAACAAGAAACATATCTACTTCAATGAGACAACCGAGGGAATTGGATGCTGCCCAAGGATATAACGAATTTGTAAATAATTATTCATAAATAATTAGAAATCCATTGGAAAGCCATTGTTTATTTGATTTAATAATGACAAGAGCATTTTGGTAAATAATATTATAATACCATGTGGGCAACATTTTCCGTAGGTGCATTTAAGCTACTTTTGACCAAGTTCGTTGCTGATAGTTTCGGAAGAGTACAGCAGTTGCTAGATTTTGTGTTTCTCCTCTACTTCTTTGCTTTCATGTAAAACAGACAACTACATAAAAAACAACATTTAGACACATGGATAAAGGAATGGGGCCTATTACTACCTATATAGGAATCCCGGTCTTAGGCTACACCACTGTGGAATTATATCGAATATGATGTTTGTGAAATTGGATGAGATTTTTCCCTGAGTAGTTACTTAATTTAAATGGCGTTATCTTAAACTATACTGAATACAGATAGTAGAAAAGTGTCCCTTCTTTAAAGATCAAGAATTACACTTTCAACTACTTTGAAGATTTACTATTACTTAAAGCATTAGGACCTGAGGGAAAGTGACGATACTTTAGATTTCATATTTGCAGATAGTTCCGGCACCAATCATATCGGTAAATTTCTTATAAAGTTGGCTTAAAACAGTAAGGAACTGTACTTGATATATGATTAATGTGTCTAAATATATTATAAATACAGTATTTTAACAATGGCAAAGCATATTACAGATCCAGGAATTAGGTTGCACTGTTCTAAGGAGGATTTGTTTTGGTCAGAAACTCATTAAATCTGCAGGAGAGTGATTTATAAAACAATAGAATTAAATCCGTGACCGGATTTTCTTTTGAATTTAATATTCTGTTGGACGCGAGTGGTGTTAACTGGTGGAATTACATAGCTTATTGAATTTTTCTGACGCACTGTCGAATACGTAACGGGGACGTTTCAAAGCGTTTTACTGGCGCTGATAACGTGCCCTAAATAAATGAACCTGTCATTACGAATTGATGTTAGGCTCAGGTCTAGGAAGAGGCAGCCTTTTTATTTTAGTTTCCCTTTGTTTTCGCTTCCGCTTTTAAATATGCAAGCGGCGTCCGAGTATAATTTCGCGCCCGTGACATGCGAAATGAATTATTCCACTTGCAGTAAGCCGTATTGCGCATCGCAGTGCCAACTGGCCGACAGCTGATGTGCCACTCAACGGGCTAATTAATATCTAGTCGCCCTGATGGAAGGAAGATCCTGTTTTAATCTCGGCCCGTGTAATGCACAGTATCTGTTAGGTTGCGCGTTACATTACAGCAAGTGTCAGCGCCAGATCCACCTCCACCGCAGATATGGGAAATGCACCACAACACATCTCTCCGCTAAAGGCAGCGCTTTGTGGAAAATGTGTTGTAATTACCCGTCCGCCGCGCCGTCGGGTCACAATGCTTTAACCGCTTGCATTTTTGATGTTATTCTCTCTCTTCACTGCCTGATCTTTATCCCAAACGCTGCAAAATTAAAATACACCGATCAGAGGCTCATGCTGTTATCGCGGACGTGAGCCGGGCCAGCAGTTTGCATATTTTACACGTTACATCGCTCTTTGCGATAATAGCCCAACACAAAGACGGATAAACATATCATCTGGAAAATGACACACAACGCTTAATGGGGGAGAATTTTGTAGTCAGACGAAATCTATAACACACACAATTGTGGTGCATTGTTGACTTTATTATAATGTTTTTCATTAATGAAATGAATTACTTTTTTCCAGGTGAACGTAGAGTCATCGTTTTCTCGGATAGGATTAAAAAAAACTGTCGCTATCAGTCGTTGTTGGGTACTATCGTTAAGGTTTTTCCACACCTCAAATAGTTCAGTATCTGCGCGAACAGTGCTGCACGGCATGTGAGTGATCAATAAAACAAACGCCAGCATGTAACAAACACAAAGTGGTACTAAAAACAACCAAAAAAACAGAAGAAACTTTCATTTATGAAGTTCTTAAAATATATTTTCTCTGTTTTCTATTCATGGTAAAAATTGTTCCAGTCATGATCGCAGAAAGTACAATTTTAGAGAAATTAAATCCACTGTCGATAAGTACAATTTTTTTTTTTTTTTTTTTTTGATACCTGTGGATTTAGTTAAGAGGTTTTATAGTCGTTTCACGTTCACGTATTCTGATACGGATTTTATTGTTTAAGATTCAGATAAAAACTTAAGAAATTCATTTAATATAATGCACAAGAAGAATAGAATTCATTTAATTTATTTGTATTTACAACTCTATGAAGGATTCGTTCATCTTGTTGTTCGTTTCTATAAATTAGAACTGTTTGAGAGTAAATAACAGAAAGTTATTTGAAAGCAGCTATATCACATCACATACGGCTAAGAAATAGAGTCGTCAATTTTGTAACGATGTAAATAAAAATAACAGCTGGTAGTCACATTTGACTCCTTACAGTAATTAACATTTTAAGGTATTGCATTCAGTGGGACAGAAATTTATTTCCAAGAGTCGGGTGGTCGCATGAAACATTTAATGTACCAAATATTTTTGATGTATGGAAGAAATACTTTTTGTACCCAAAAGGCACTCTATACTGGAAATGGGAAACCATTTTTGGAATGTCAAAATACTGTCGTCAATACACTAACTGTATAGTTGAAGAGTTTTACATCACCATGTATTCGAGTGTGTAAATTTGTGATTGTACATGTCAATTGTGAAAGATAAAACAATTTTTCCTCAACACAAAGTGTTCTTTGATTACCTACTCTGTAAACATAATAATCTACTCACTTACTTTAACAACTATCTAATTAGTTATGATAACAACGTGTAAATGCGTAATTGACACATATGTAGGTACAATTTTTAGGCAAATCACTGCTAATCTGTTCTGCTGAAACTAAACTGTTCATATATACATGGTTACTGCTTATAAATATTACGTCGTGTGTGGCACGTTGCTTTAAAAATATTTTCCATACTTTAAGAGGATGAAGTGGGAAAAATATGTCCCGAGTACTGGTCGCCACTAAACGTCTGACATTAAGAAATATTTCTACTGTCCAATTCGATACATATAATACAAAAATCAACACAAAAAGTTCCCTTGAGGCTGTGTACACTGAATGAGACAGATGAAACACCAGCAACTGGATACCAAAAGTATTGTTTTTGCACGTTTCGGTTTTCAGATAATCATCCATACTGTGTATGGATTTTGGAAGTTACAATATGGTTAATAGTTTATGACCATACAAAATAAGCTAGTACTTATACAAAACCTGCTATGTCCAAGGTTAGAGTTTACTCTGAAACGATAACGAAGTTATCTCGTCAGGGGTGAGTTACTACACTAAAGCTGATTTTGAGGACAGAAATTATATACAAATACCACCCTTTTATACAAGTGAGCTAAGCACCTGAACGTAACTTTGGTGTTTCAACAAAGCAGTACACCAAAACCAATCTTATAAAAAATAAAACAAATGTATTTTGTAACAGTACACAATATATTCTTAGCTCAAGAGATTCTTATTCTGCGATCGTTAAAAGTAACCACTATTAGAGAAAAAATGACGATCCCGTTATAAAATTGTGTTGAAATGATTTTTAAAGAATATCGCAGCACATGTTTCTCACATCTCTGTGTGCATTATTTCCCAAATAATATTTGAATAGGTACAATTACTGTGATAACAGTCTTACAACACAGAAAACTCAAAGAGTCACAGAAAAGTTGTGCTGAAAAGATTTTAGAAACTAATATCGCGACACGTGTTTGACATATCATTTTCTACATTACGTGCTATTGCAGAAGCT
The DNA here is from genome assembly GCA_031002005.1 of Vandiemenella viatica. NCBI lineage: Eukaryota > Metazoa > Arthropoda > Insecta > Orthoptera > Morabidae > Vandiemenella > Vandiemenella viatica. The sequence goes on from CM061920.1 coordinate 197,256,064, forward strand.
CCGTAAGCTACGCTGTTGTGGTAAGAACAATAGAATTTCATACATGAAACCGGGATTTAAAATAACTTACAGATTATAGGACGGCTAACGAGCAATTCTGAAGACAGAAGTAGAGGTATATATAGTTGAGAATATAGCGTATGTAATTCTGTATGGCTTATGAGGTCAAAGAGCAACTGAAAAATCATTTAACAGAACAGAAAGAATATCACTGACATTTGTGATGAACTGAATACTTACTTCAATGTTGCTGTTTCAAGTATGGGATTTGTTTATCAAGAAGAAACTCTTGAAGTTCGATTATATGAACAGCGGTTGACGTAGCCATCTAATTTCCTTCACGTGCAAGGTCTGGCACACAGGCAAACTGGGAATTTGGCGACCGTTTGCTCCTGCTCGGTAGGTAACCACCTGTGTTAGAGGAGCGTCCTGCGGCAACGTTTAGATTACGCTCTGACGTAGGGCAGGGTCCCGCAGAGTAAAGCGTGTGTTGCGGCTTGATCTGGCAACAGAGCGTCCAGTTCACCTCCCTCACAGAGGGTGCGCGGTTCGAATCCCGCCCGCGATGCCTCCTCGTTAGCACGTTCTCAAACACGCAATTAGTGACCCCCGGCGCGAGACAAGGGGGACCACAC